>BQKN01060021.1:2861-20004 GCA_022839385.1 Asparagus kiusianus
CCTCTAGGGTCTAACACCAATCAGTCTTAGGCTCTTTGGAAATTTCCTCCTTTTGGATCTGAATTCAATAGTTTTCTAACTGAGTTCTAACAACTCTGACACTCCAAGCTGGCTGCACTGACACAGCTCCCTATAATGCACTGGTTCTACTAATCTCATGTCTAAAATCACACTGACTAAGGGTGAGAATATCTCAATACAACGAGCACCTCTAAGCCGAAACCTGATGTTGACGTTTCTTACTCAAGTCATCTGCTACGACATTTTCCTTCCCTAGATGATACTGAATCACGGACTCGTAGTCCTTGATAAACTCAATTCACCTTCTTCGTCTCTGGTTGAGTTTCTTCTGAGAGAAAAGATACGTAAGACTCTGATGTCTGTGAATAATTCAAACTGTACTTCATATAAGTAAAGTCTCCATGACTTCAGTGCAAATACCACTACTGCTAACTCCAAGTCATAAGTGAAAATAGATATGCTCATGTACTCTCAATTGCTGCGAGACATATGTTACTACTCTTTGAGTCTGCATCAAAACGTCTCCTAACTCTGCCAATGATGTATTTGTGTAGACCACAAATGTCCTGTCGTTGCTCGGAATAGTTAAGACTGGCGCTGTAGACAATTTAGCCTTCAAGGAATCAAAGGCCTTCTGGTATTCCATGCTCTAAATGAACTATACACCCTTCTTTGTAAGGCGTGTAAGTGGTGTCGAAATCTTCGAGAAGTCCTAGATAAACTTCCAATAATAGCCGGCTAAACCCAAAAAGCTATAAATCTCTATCTCTGTCTTCGACGGATTTCAAATCAAGAACTGCTGAAATCTTAGCTGGATCTATTGCTATGCCCTTTCTGCTGATGACGTGACCGAGAAATCTGATTTCTAAAAGTCAAAACTCACATTCGCTAAACTTGACATATAACTGATGCTCCTGTAGAGTCTGTAAAGCTAACCGGAGATGCTGCTCATGCTCTACCTCCAATCTCGAATAAGTGAGGATGTCGTCGATAAAAACTATCACGAACTGATCCAAGAAGGGACGAAAAACCCGGTTCATCAAATCCATGAATACAGTGGGTGCATTGGTCAACCCAAATGGTATGATCAGAAACTCAAAAGATTCATATCGAATTAGGAAAACACGACTTTGGGAAAATCCCTCTCCCGAACTCGCAACTACAATAACCCAAAACGAAGATCAGACTTCGAGAAACATGCGCTTCACGCAGCTAATCGAACAAGTCATAAATCCTAGGTAATGGGTACCTATTCTGGATAGTGACCTTGTTCAACTCTTTATAATCAATACACAAACGCATACTGTCGTCCTTCTTCTTCACGAAGAGAACTGTCACTCCCCATGGAGAAAGACTCCGGCGAATAAAACCCTGAGACAACAACTCGTCCATCTGAGTCTGTAGCTCCCTCATCTCAGCAGGTGCCATACGATAGGCAGCTTGAGATATCGGTGCTGTGCCTGGCTGCAACTCGATGCAAAACTCAACCTCTCATATAGGAGGTAGCCCCGGTATATCCTGAAAGACATCCAAAAAATCTGAGACAACCCTAGTCTCGTACAAATCAGTACTCCGATCTCTCAGCATCACCTCATCGACATAGGCCAGAAATGACTCCGCAAACTGGTTGCCCTATGAAGTCGCTATGATCAACTCAGACCCATCGGATGCTCGCAAACTGACTGTTTTCGCAAAACAGTCAATACTAACATGGTAGGATGATAACCAATCCATACCGAGAATGACGTCGAAATCCGACATCCGCAAGACGATCAAATCTATGATAAACTCGGACTCATCTAAGCTGATGACACATCTCCTACAGACGTTCCCTAATAGAGATACCTCTCCTAAGGGAGTAGAGACAGACAACGGAATATCTAAATGATGTGCGACTAACTGGAGCCTATCCATGAAGGAATGAGATATAAAAGAATGGGAAGCTCCGGAATCGAACAAGATCCGAGTTGGAAAAGAGTTTACTAAGAAAGTACCTTCTACTATAGCTCCGCTTGCACCATGATCACGTGGTACGACTACATAAACTCTGCCAGTGGCTGGCGACTGCTGAACTATCGATGGTGAAGTATACTAGACTATCTGTCCCTCGGGGATCTCCTGAACCGCGCGAATCTAACCTACAGGCCCCTCAATCCTCGGAACAGCTGGCGGTGCCTCAATCCTCTGCTACGGCTGCTGGCCGTAACCACGGCCCTGCTGATACTGACCCTGACCATGGTTCTGCTGCTGACCGTGTCCTCGATTCTGTTGCTGGCCCTGGCCTCTATCCTGCTGCCTCCTGCTGGCGCACTGCGACAAGTCTTTTGCTATATGTTCGACCTTTTTGTGATTGTAACACGTTTCTCCGAATCTCTGCGCTACTCCGGCACTCTCTAATCACATTGTGCTCCTTTCTTATCTTTTCCTTGTTGCTGGGATAAAATCATTCTCCCGTTGTTAGGTTTCTCTAGATTTCCGCAATGATTCTCTTGCTATTGTCATTATCACTATTCTGGATTTTGATTTCTTCCTTCACTATGGGTATATCTCCCTGCTTCACTTAGACTAGCGCTAATTGTTTGATGAAGAAATGACATAAATTCTCCCAAATAGGTGATAATTGCTGTCTCGTTAAAAATCTGGATGTTGTTGCTATCCTCCAGCGATGGTCCTCAATGCTGAATATATATTTGACTTCTGCTTGGTTCCTAGCCGATGTTCAAGAAACTTTCATATACTCTTTCCCTTATAGGTTGCAATTGAAACTGGTGTGCCTTAAAATTTTGGTGCTCATACTGTCTGATATTTTTCTTATCATTTCAGAGTTAAATTTCCTGCTCTGCGGATCTATCAACAACTGATTGTGGTGGTGGTGTACTCATTGGTATTTCATCTTTACTTCCACGACGGGTACAATCGGTGGTGAATCTCTTGAAAGTGGTGTTGCTGACGGAAACGGATGCACTTTTTGCTCCTCGATTGTTGTAAGATCTTGCTGCTAACGGCCCCATGAAGTCGATCAAATACTGTGGAGCCTGCAATGGCTCGGCTCTGCATGCCCAGCTCTCCAGGTACGAGTTTTACCTCGACCACATCCTTATTTTGATATTTATAATATCAAAAGGAGAGCTTAATTTTCACAGTAAGTGAGATAGTAAAAATACATATACATATATATATATATATATATATATATAACGTATCACAATACGAATTCATAACACATAGTATTCACGCAAATACCTTCAATCAACATAAAATAGTTGTGTCATAAAAAAATTTCAATTTTTGAGATATACGCATATATCGTCCTCACTCATACTAGAAAATCCTTACGGACTCTATACATGAATCTAAGAAACTCTATCCTAGCGCCAGGACTCGACACAGGATGATCCTAAGGATACTGGAACTAGAGCTCTGATACTAACTATGACACCCCTGTTTTCATACATGGCTGCAATCCAAGGTGAACCCAGAGATGTCAAACATGCCATGCACCCACACTGTGCAACAACAAGTTTCACCAATCATAGTAATATCCTCTAGTGGGATCAAATAAAAGCATCGGTATAAAACATGCAAAGAAGTAGAACAATAATAATAGACATGATAAAGAGGATGATATCTCATAAATAAAGGACATGTCTCAACTAAAAATAAACTAAAATACATATGGAGTCTGAAATAACATACGATGTCTCAACATGAATCAAAACGGAAAGTCGAACTAAGGCACATAGCCTTTACAAATTGAAACTAAACTCTAAGTCTGAATAAAATTTAAAACTATAGTGGAGCCTCTAATAAATCTCTCGGGATGGCGACTATGCAAGAACTCTGTCATCCTGCGGCTCTCCAGAACTCTGAGCTACCTGAAAGGGTATTTTTAAAAGAAAAAGAAATAACAACAAGAGCGTTAGAGTGCTACAGCAAGATTACCTCCATCCGCCCCCAGGGGAAGGGCTGCTAGATGGAGTGGAGGCTCTATCTATTAAGCATAGCCTACTGTAGGCGTCTAAAATTGTCTATGAGAGCTCGCACGAAACTCGAAGCAATGAATTGGCGAGTCAAGAAGATTCACCTAAGCAGCTCGTGCGCGTGAGTAAACGCGTGCACGTCAAACCAGCTCGTGTGCGCCGGTCAACGCGCGTACGTCAAATCAGGTCGTGCACGCCGGTCAACACGCGTACGTCAAATCATCTCGTGCACGTCGGTCAGCGCGTGCACGTCAAATCATCTCGTGCGCGTCGGTCAAACGCATGCACGTTAACCAGCTCGTGCGCGTCGGTCAACGCGTGCACTCCAATTAGTCCGCGCGCATCGATCAACATGTGTATATTAACCAACGCGCGTTTGACGGTCAGTCTTGTGGTGAAACAAACAAGTCAACAAAGCGAACCAAACACGCAAAAGGACAAGTCCCGGAAGAAAGAGAACGAAAAAGAAGAAAAAATCGGCAAACTCGCGCAAGCGCAGGACGGAACAAACCGACCCGTGCAAGTGCGGGTCGGAACAAACCGACCCGCGCTCAGTCTGACCCGTGCAAGCGCGGGTCGGATCGACCCGACCCGCGCAAGCGTGGGTCGAATCTGTCCGACCCACGCAAGCACAGGTCGGATCAGTCTGACCCGCGCAAGCGCGGATCTGTCCGACCCGCGCCGTACAGTTTAGAACCCGAAACGCGTTTTAACGGTTTTAAAGCTGTTTTCATAGGATTTATCTATTTTAGGGGTTCCTAACTGACTTGATATCATCCCCAAACGTGATTAGGCTATTGTTAACTGAAGATAGAGTCAAATCACTTGTTCTCATCCAAATATCCGCATTCGGGGCTTATAAATATGAGCCAAAGGCCTCCATTTTAGAGATCTAGAATTTTATCAAGAGGACGAGGTGCTGCTGGATTGAAGAGTGAAGGAGCATGAAATTTCAGCAAAGGTCAATGAGATCTCGCAAACTTCAGCACAAAGGAGAAGCCGTTCGAAGGATCTGAAGCCCGTACGTCCGTTCCTTGAGATTAGGCTTGGTCTTAATCTCGAGAAGAGCCCTGATTTCATTTTGTCGATCTCAGCGCTTCAAACCAGAAAACTTTCTCGGCGAAGGCGAAGCTTTACCGAATTTTCCTGCAACCGGATTTGATTCGCGGTCATCCACGGATTAACCCCGGCACCGGTAAAGAACCTACGCAAGCAAGAGCCGATAAACGGATCTTGCGTTTATTTTCAAGAAAGTTGTAATCTTTTATTTTTGTTATTTAAATTCATTTGTAACGACTAAAGTTTAATGAAATCAATGATGAAGGCAGCTTTCCATGAAAACAAACTGGCGACCACAGTGGGAGCCGACAGCCTTTCTGCGAAGGCTGACGTGTCGCAACCCCGGATCCCTATCCCGGTTGAAACGGAGGTCGAATATGAGTTCGACCAGCAGAAGTACGAGGAATACTTGTCCTTCTCCTTCAGATCGGCCTCTCCTCGCAGATGCAGAAAGGCCTACTCCAGGAAGACCCGTTGGACTTCAGCTACAGAAGCCCAAGAAAAAGATCTACCCACCACCGCTGCACCCGTGGCTCACAATGCCCCGCCGACATCCGACGAGGCTAAAACTACAGATCTGAACCCCTTAAGCAAGGGGTCGACTGTTGATGATGGACCCACTCTATCAAAGAGAGCACGTCAGAGGCGACGCTAACGCCTCGCACGCTAACTGGCCAAAGCCTTGGAACCAGTTGATGGAATCCGCTATGAGGCGGATCTGAAGTCTAGGAGACGCCAACCACCACAACAGAGAGTGGACAGCCCCTCCTCCTTCAAACCAGCGAAGAATGAATGGGTCCGTGTCAAAAGGACCCGATCGACTCTTCAAGAGCGGATTCAAAAATGTCGCACATTGCTTGCACATGCAAGAATTCTTGTGCAGGAGGTCAAGAGATTGGAAGATAAAAGAGTGGAAAAGAAACCACAAAGACTGCACCTAGTATGGAGGCCAAAGTCTAAGACAGCGGCCAAAAAGTTCAAAAAACATGGGTCACTCCAATCCGACCCGCCAATCCGCAGGTCACTCCAATCTGACCCACCGAAACGCAGGTCACTCCAATCCGACCCGCCAATTTGCAGGTCACTTCAATCCGACCCGCCGAAACGCATGTCACTCCAATCCGACTCGCCAATTTGCAGGTCACTCAAATCCGACCCGCCGAATCGCAGGTCACCCAGATCCAACCTGCCAATCTGCAGGTCACCCAGATCCGACCTGCCAATCTGTAGGTCACCCAGATCTGACCTGTCAATCTGCAGGTCACCCAGATCCGACCCGTCAATCTACAGGTCACCCAGATCCGACCCGTCAATCTACAGGTCGCCCAAATCCGACCCTCCAACTCGCGGGTCACCTAAGTCTGACCCGCGTCAGAGTCAAGACAGAAGATCTCCTACACTTATTTCGTCAATTCCATCGAGTTCCGGGCCTCCGGTTGAGGTCCGCGATAGCGTGGATTTGTCCTATTTTAAAATAATGATCAAAGATCGCCTTGGCCCTTCACTCGATGATCGAGGCAAAACTCCGATCAAAGAGCGCTTAGGCCTATCGAATGAACCTCGAGCACATCGTCAAGCTGGAGGTCGTCCTCTTAAGCAGCAGAGGAGAACATATAACGGGAAAAGCCCCACAAATGACCGCATTGGATTACGTGTTGAAATCCAGGAGCCTGTTGAGGACCAACGTTCACAAAAACGTAGCCTCAAACATGCGACTCCTGAAAACGTTAACAAAACGTTGTATACCCAGAAGAAAACGTACTCGTCAGACGAGGATGTTACACCTAGGGACTCGTGCCAACACACGATAGGTTACTCCAGTCACCAAGCTGACGAATTGTACTATCAAACTGGGGGTGCGGACAAATCCAGGAAAAGAAGTGCCCGAGACACGAATTCTCACTGCCCGTGTGCTAAAATTATTAAGGCGGTATTGTCAGAGTGTTGCTGTTCCAAAACCATCCCGGAGAGAGTTTCAGTCTTTGAAAGAATTTCCACCAGAATGTCTGAATCCAGACCAAGACGTTTCCTAAAGAAGAGAGCTGGTCTTCAAGATGATGAATTTCCAGAAGTGTCTGTTAACATGGCCGGGAGAGGGAAGTCGACGCGACACTTTAGTCCGGATCAGTTTATCACAGTATCCCAACGTATAACTCGATTGCGATCAGGGACCAGTAGACGAAGGGATTACCAAAGAATGTAGAAGGGACTTCCTTCAAATGATGAAACCTCGGATGCTTGCTCAGATGCTTGCTCGGATGCTTGCTCAACAATGGCTTCCGATGACACCGCATCGAGTGTAGGACAACCCTACGAATCACTCATGATTAGCACCGAGAAAGTGGCTTAGATTCTTGAGGATGCGTTAGCCAAGCAAAAAGACAGTTTTAAATTTGAAATAGAAATGACTATACAGCAAATGAGGGAGATGCATGACCAGCAAATTGTGGCACTGACAACTCATCAGGGAGAGTCCAGCTGTCGTAATAATCTGAACCAAGATGATAACGAGCGGGAAGTGGATGAGAATGTTAACATGAACACTCCTCCCATCAATAATAATACTGGGGGTGGTCCTTCGTATGATAACAATATAAAGGAAGACCACGTTACTTCTCCCCAAAACCACTCGAAGACAGATACGAGTGAGGATAAGAAAATGAGAGATTTGAATAGCAAAATCAATGCGTTGATGAATGCTCAGGAAGTAAAAAGGTCCGGAATACCGTGCCCATACCCAAGAGAATAGGAGTCAATCCCGTATCCGGCGAAGTTCAACTTAATCAACTTTACGCCATTTGTTGGAAAGGGTTCCCCTACTCAGCATTTAATACACTTCAAGTCTCACTAGGGGATAATCTCCGGGAATGAACCTTTGATGGTACAGTCATTCATCGGCACTCTTCGCGGAGCAGCCTTCGATTGGTATCGCCGTCTCAAGCCGAGGAGCATTAGCAGTTAGGATGATATGGAGGATATGTTTCTTACAAATTTCTTTGACAACGACACCAAGGTCTCGATCGGAACATTATTTGATGAGAAGCAAAAGGACGGAGAGTTGGTGGAGAATTTCATTAAATGATTCCAGAACAAAGCCATGAATTGCAGGGATCCGATTAGTGAGGACTTCATCCTGGAGACTTGTCACAACAATCTTTCATTGGATATTCTCGAAGCCATGGGAATGGCACCTCTAAGACCTGGAAAGATTTAAAGGTCCGAGGGGAAAGAGCCGAATGTTTCCTCAAGAGGAAAAAGGTTGAAAGAGGTCAAACGGCGGTACCAGCCCCGCAACAGAATTTTGTTCCTAAGGGAAAAGGGAAAGCGCAAGTGAATACAGTGGATGCGAACCAAACATTCGAAGTGTAAGCGCAACCGCAACAATAGCAGCAGAAGGCGCCTCAACAGTCACGGTGGCAACAACAGCCTCAGAAACAGAAGGCTTCGGAACCAAAATTCCCGAAGGTTTACTCGTTCAAGGAAGATGAAGTTCCCGGTATTTTTAAATACCTTATAGAGAACAAGATTAAGTTGCCTCCAATCCAAGATCAGGAAGACGCCAAAAGGGTTAATGATCTGAAGTATTGCGTGTTTCATAGAGCAGTTCACCACCCTACCAAGTCGTGTTACGCTCTCAAAGATAAGATCCAAGCTTTGATTGATGTTAGGGTCATCACTATGAAGCAGCCTAAAGAGAAGAAAGTGGGTGTGAATGCAGTGTCGATCATCTTCGGATCTGTCCCGTTGAACTGGTTTCAGCCTGAACCTGTGATGAAAGTTGCAATGAACACCGTGAACGATGATCCTTACAAACAACGTCAGAAGGGACTTGTGCCACACACGGCCCCGAATGGTGAAATTCTCTGGGTTCACCCCGACTTGATTGAAGATGAACAATGGACTGGATCTTCATCCAAAAGGAAATCAAAAGGAAAAAGGAAGTCCTGCTCTGGAGCCTCTGCTATTCCAGGAGAAGATGACGAAAGAATCCCGGCTTTCCCGCTTTCTAAAGATGAACAAGAAGTCTTTGCGACCCGGAGTGGAAATGAGTATCACTTCAAGTAACCGAATGCTTCCGAGCAGTTAGCTAAGCAGGGAGTAACCAAAACCGTTCCCTCCAAGACGTTAGCGGAAATGGGAGTGGTCACAACTACCCCAGTACCCGTGATTGCGGAGAAGACCCAACAAAAGCAGAAAGAGAAAGAACCCTTATACCAAGAGGGTCAGAACCCGAAGCAGTCTCGATTCAATCTACCGATTTGGAGAGACAAACTGGGAAGTTCAAGCGCTCCACCCCATTTCGACATTATGATGCAGTTAGCTAATATATCGGCTAGAATAACCCTGTATGAGCTGCTGCGTCTTTCAAAGGACACAAGGGAAGCGTTACAAGAGGCCTTGTCCAATTCCGAAGTTTTCCTGACTCGAATCAAGCCATCTCCTGAAGAACCAGAGTCGCCGGTTCAACATTGCAACCTCACGACACACCTTTTTCCTTGCATTTCTTTCACAAAAGAAGACATGCATTCAAAGAATTTGAAACATGATCGACCCTTGTATTTTACCGGACACATCGGCTCCAGTGTTGTCAACCGGATCCAAGTTGATCTGGGTTCCGCTATCAGCATCATGCCACTCTGATTAATGTACAATCTTAGGATACCGGCTAGTAAGCTAGCCTCCACAGGCACTACGATCTACAGATTTAACACCAGTGGGTCCAGACCATTAGGAAAAATTCGAGTGAAGTGTCAGATCGGGGATTTGAAGTCGGAAGTCACATGTTATGTAATTGACGCAGAGACCTCCTATAACCTACTGTTGGGTCGACCCTGAATCCATGATAATCTTATAGTCCCATCAACTCTTCATCAGTGTCTCAAATATGTGGACACCAATAACGAAGTCAAGGCGGTGGTCACGGATAAGTAACCGTTTAAGGGATTGAAGAACTATTTTACCGACTCCCTTCTATACGATGTCGAATCCGATACTGAACCATCGGCACAAGGAACGAATAGCGGGGACAAAGCTGATACCAAAGCTGGGCTCGATTATGATGGTGGTTTTGTACTTAATGACAATGTACCCATTGTGATCAATCTTGACGATGAAGAATCATCGGAAAGTAGTTGTAATTGGCAACTTGCCGAAGAAATATCAATAAATGATGATTTAGAGTACTTGTTGTGTCCTGATAATATTATGAAGGGGCTGTATGATAATCCTGATTTGTATATGCCACTTCACTCATTTTGCATGACAAAAAAATAGGTGCAGGACTCGTTCGGAACGACACTTGTCGTTCCTACAAAGGCAGGGGTGAAAAGGAAGTTATCTACGATAAAGGAAGAGAATCTCTGATACCAGACCATTTCTTGGAAGAAGAAGACGATGATGATAAACCTGCCCCTCACCTATTTAGATATAACACAAAAGCATGTGGTCTCATGGAGAAGTACGGATATGACTTCACGCTCGGAGAAGGTCTTTGTTTTGGTCGAGGTCCGCGAGTTCCACCTCGAATGGCCTATGTACCAAAAGGAAAACCCGACGACTATTATCGTCACAGAAGAGGTTTAGACTATGTCTCCTCATCTGATGACGAATGTTGCTGGCAAGTCATCGATCAAATTGCTAACAAAGGTAAAAACGGGTATTCTTCTGATTCTTCAGCTTGGGACTCCGACGCTAGTCTCGGAGAAATGTTTAAAAAGCTAATGTCGAACATGGCTATGGTTGATCCTGCTACAATAGAGGAAGACGATCAAATGCCAACTTGGGAAGACCCTTGGGTTCATCACCTGAAGATACAGTACGGTGATAGGTTTGAACAAAGAGAACCTCCTACCAAAGATCAAGTAGTCCAGGTGGATATAGGTAACGAGGATAATCCGAAGCCAATATTCATTAGCGACAGCCTCCTGCCGAATGAGAAAGAAGAGTTAATCTCTCTCATTAGATAATACATCGATGTGTTCGCCTAGAATTATGAAGATATGCCAGGGCTCGATCCGAATGTAGCAGTCATTGTCTCAATATTAAGCCGGATGTCAAACCTGTCAAACAATAACAAAGACGGTTTCGTCCGCAAATTATGGAGGCAATCGAGTCTGAAGTTAAAAAGCTTATCGACTCGGGTTTCGTCAGGGAGGAGCAACATCCTGAATGGCTTGCTAATGTCGTCCCAGTCCTCAAGAAGAACGGGAAAATTAAGATTTGCATCGACTTCAGAGATCTTAACACGGCCTGCCCAAAAGACGATTTCTCTCTTCCCATCACAGATGTTATCATTGACAATACGTGCGGATTCGAGAGAATGTCTTTTATGGACGGATTCTCTGGTTATAATCAGATAAAGATGAACCCAGATGACGAAAAGCACACCGCGTTTAGAACACCTCTCGGTGTTTTCTGATACACGGTTATGCCCTTTGGTTTAAAGCACGCAGGTGCTACGTATCAGAGAGTCATGTTAAAGATTTTCCAAGAGCATCTCCGAAAGACTGTCGAATGCTATGTGGATGATCTGGTCGTGAAAAGTTGTGACAAGAATGATCACATTAAAGACTTAAAGACCATGTTCGATCTGATGCGGACTCATCAACTGAAGATGAATCCTACCAAATCTTTTCTCGGAATGTCCAGCGGTAAATTTCTTGGATTCGTTGTCACCACCAAGGGTATTCACATTAATCCTGACAAAGTGAAGGCGATTAATGAATTGCAACCTCTGAGAAATCTTAAGGAGCTCAGAGGATTACAAGGACGGTTAGCTTATATCCGTCGATTCATTTCGAATCTTTCAGAAAAATATCAATCATTCTCCAGGCTCACAAAAAAGGGCGTATCATTCGTATGGGACGATGCTTGTCAAAAAGCATTCGAGAGTATTAAAGAATATCTCTCAAAACTTCCTGTACTCATTGCACCGAAATCGGGCAAACCGTTCTTGATTTATGTCAAAGCAACGAGCCACGCATTAAGTGCACTACTTGCACAAGATGACGATGACGGTCATGAACAGGCAGTATATTACCTAAGCCGGACCTTGGTAGGTGCCGAATCTCGATATCCAATGATTGAAAGAGAGTGTCTTGCCTTAGTATTCGCTATCCAAAAGATGCGACACTACTTGGTGGGGTAAACTATCTACGTCATCTCTAATGTTAACCTAGTCAGAATATTCATGACACAGCCTGCTTTCATGAATTGGCGGTTAGCGAAATGGGCTTTACTTCTGTCCTAATACGACTTACATTTTAAACAACAAAAGTCGGTTAAGGGACAAGCTATTTGTGATCTCCTAGCGGCTAACCCAACTACGGATACTGCCGAGGTGTACGATGATTTGCCAGATGAAACCCACGAAGTTAACGTAACTTACCATCAACAGGTGTGGCATTTGTATTTCGATGGTACTTCTCGTGCAACTAATGTAGCAAGTGCTCCTGGATGTTCTAATGTTTCCTCCGGAGTTGGAGTTGTCTTAGTTTCCCCAGGAAAACATGTGATGCCTAGAGCTTACTCGCTGACCGAGCCATGCTCGAACAACGTAGCCAAATATAATGCGCTGCTTATTGGACTCAGTTTCGCTAAAGAACTAGGGGTTGAGTATCTCGAAGCTTTCGGTGATTCTACACTAATAGTTAACCAATTTCAAGGGGAATATGAGGTCCGAAGTCAGGATTTAATACCATATCATAAGATGGTTGTGGAGATGGCAGAATCATTCGAAGGATTCTTCATCGAACACATTCTGCGGTTACAGAACGCTTACGCAGATGCGTTAGCAGCATTAGCCGTATCCCTGGCGTAGCCTCCTGAAACATAACAGTTTGTTACAGTAAGGACTCACCAACTCTTGGTGCCAATCTACGATGAAAATGGTGAGGAAGAGGATGTTAAAGAAGTATACTCGACTCAGGTCGAATTCAAACCCCGAGATTGGCGTTTCCCCATCATTGATTACGTCTTGCATGGAATTTTACCATAAGACGTGAAGGAAAGGGATTCAATCCGATGAAGAGTGCCGAGGTTCTACTATAACACGAAGAGTCGAATGCTATATCGCAGGGGGTACGATGACTTGCTACTACGTTTCTTATCGATTAAAGAAGCAGAAGAAGTTCTGAAAGAGACACACGAAGGGGTTTGTGGTGGACACCAACCTAGCCCCAAACTTTATGATCGCATCAGAAGAATGGGGTATTATTGGCCCACCATGATCAAAGATGCAGTCACATATGCCCGGAAGTGTCATGTGTGTCAAGTGCACGCGAATTATATGCACCAACCCCCGGAGCATTTACATCCTTCGGCGACCTCGTGGCCTTTCGAGACTTGGGGAATGGATATTGTTGGTCCTATAAATCCCCCGTCAGTTAGAGGTGGCCGATTTATTCTTGCGATTACCGATTACTTCTCCAAATGGGCTGAAGCGATTCCGCTCAGGGAAGTCAAGACAAGCAACGTTATTGCATTCATCAAACACCATATTATTTACCGATATGGTGTCCCGAGACGGATTATACACGACAATGATCCTTAATTCGTCAGCAATGCCTACATTAAGTTTTGCGAGAAGTTCAGAATTTAGGACCTCTTGTCAACGGCGTACAATCCCGCAGCAAACGGATTAGTTGAAGCCTTTAACAAGACTATCATCAAGCTTCTATCAAAAATCATGAAGACTAACAAACGAGATTAGGAAGATAAACTCGACAAAGCACTATGGGCTTACCGTACTACAGTTCGTACGCCTACTGGCGCAACCCCGTATTCTTTGGTGTACGGGTGTGAAGCCGTCCTTCTGTTGGAAATACAAATTCTATCTCTTCGAATCGCTCTCGCAACCCAAATGATGACCGAAGAACAACATCAAAAACGTCTCGAAGAACTCTAGATGCTCGATGAAAAGCGCTTAGAAGCTCAACAGCACATTGAGTTTTACCAAGCCAGAATTTCTCGAGCTTTCGACAAAAAGGTTCGATAACAGAGTTTTAAAGAAGGAGATTTGGTCTTAACTGAACGACGACCTATGATCCTTAACTCTAAGAAGAAAGGCAAATTTGAACCCAAATGGGAAGGGCCGTTCGTAGTAGAGACAGTCTATTCGAGGGGCGCATATCGCCTCATTACCAAGGAAGGCAACCGGCTTATGATGCCGATAAACGGCAAGTTCCTGAAAAGATACTACCCTTAGTATACTCAGGATAACCAATGTATCGGGAAGTTCCCAGAAGAATATCATATGTGGTATTCTTAGGGATAACCCAGTTGCTATGAAAGTAATGAATAAAAATCCACACTTGGACTCTGAATGTATTCAAAGTTAAAGCGTATTTTATTATTGATGAATGAGATTCGGTCATTTTGACAGATCAACCTCTCCTCACAAAATCCTCCACTGATCAAATCAATTGACTGTGGGTCCACTAAAATTTCTATCCGTCAATTCACGACAATTCCCAAAACATGACATGGTAAGTCCTAATCACTTAACATCAAAATCCCCCATCGAGTGGCTAGTACAAACCAGTATTTCTACTGCTACCTGTATTCCGCTCTCTTTGCTTTCAGGTCAAACCTATAAAAGTTAGGGCCAAAACCAGATTCTTCTCTCGATTCCTTCCATGAACGAGAGGTCCATTTTCAATTCGAGCAATCAAACCTATAAAAGTTAGGATTGTCTCCAACCTCTCTTAGTCAAACCTGCAGATAGTTAGGACTAAGATCAAGTCATCCCTTCCGATAAACGAAAGACTTCCATAAATTCCTTTTCAGCCAAACCTATAAAAGTTAGGGTCGAAATCAGAATTTCCTCTCAATAAATGAGGAACTCTTTTCTTGAATCAAGCAACCAATCCTATAAAAGTTAGGGCTGTTTGAATCTTTCTGATTCTCGGAGTGGAGACCCCACTCTTAGTTTCATCTTCCTGGATTCTGGGGATGGAGATCCCATTTCGAGTTTTCTTTCTAACTAAAGATAGAATATAAAGTTCTTCCTTTTCAGTCCCGGAAGATAGAATATAAAATTCTTCCTCTTCTATTTTTTTAGGGGTTCGTCTTTACCCTAAACAAGACCTGGGGACAGAATATAAAATTCTTCCTCTCCTGCATCGGGTTTGTCTTTACCCTGAGAAAAGACACAATTCTCAACTTTAAATCCGTGCACTTGATGTCTGAGGAATTTTATCTCAACTCCTGAATAGAGATAAGCCTACGCCTAACACGCGTTGCCGGTTTAGTCTTTCACCGAGTGAAAAAGACACCAGAGTACAAGTCTGGAGACTTTTATTCCGAATCCTAAGTAGGGATGAGTCAATGCCTAACACGCGTTGTCGGGTGCCATATTCCTGTAAGAAATGGCGAAGTCTATGTATTCAAAATCATAGCACCAAGTCTAGGAGAATTAACTCTCTTAGCGTAACGTTACATGTGAAACGGGTTTTAATAATTCACATGCTAGCCCGATTCAAACGGTAATCGGTAAAGGCACATCAAACCCGTTGAAGGCTGGGGGTTTGCCAAAAATCCTAAAGTCTACATCTAACACACGTCGTCGGTTTAGTCTTTTACCGATTGAAAAAGACACCAGAGTCTAAGTCTAGGGAATTTTATCCCAAAACCTAAGAAGGGATAAGCCAGCGCCTAACACGCGTTGTCGGATGCCATATTTCCGTAAGAAATAGTGAAGTCTATGTATTCAAGGTCATAGCATTAAGTCTAAGTGAATTAATTCTCTTAGTACAACGTTACATGCGGAATGGACCAAAACAATCCGCATGCTAGCCCGACTCAAACGGTAGTCGGTAAAGGCTTATCAAACCCGTTGAAGGATAAGGGTTTGCCAAAAATCCTATAAATAATATGGTTGATTATTCCAAACGGAATAGGACATCATAATAAAAGAGGTATAATGAAAAAAATATATATATCTTCTATTAATGAAAATTGAGTTTGTAGGTACAAAAGTCATGATCAATCCACATGAAACTTATGGCTAAGAACTTGTTGCTCTAACTTAGACAATTCTACGGTGTAAGCTTGCTCGAGCTCGTTCTGCAGTATGGTCTTCATGGAATCCTCATCGGTAGCCAATATCCGCGCAGCATCCGCCTTCATCTCGGCTAATTTCTCTTTGAAAAGTTCTAACAATTTGGACATCGTATTTACGGCACCCTCTGTATGAATCTTGGTCATCTCCAGAATAGATTAAGCATCTTCGGCTGCCTGAAGTTCCGATCTGATTCGTTTTATTATGGCAACACCTGATACGAGAGAAGAGTCAATTTCGCGAAGGGACTTCAATTTATCATTAAAAACTATTTCCGTCTGTTGGACGCGACTCTCTTGTTCTCGAATTTTAAGATTGGCAGATATTTAAGCCTCGCGCCATGTCTGCAACCTGGTCTCCAGTTGATCGGCCACGTATGAAGGAACACCGATAGCTTGGAATTCCTTCAACCTTTGAAATTCACGCTCGAGATGGTCTAGGTCTGCAGTAATAGCATATGCCAGATCCGAATGTCCTTGATTTCTTATAAAGATCAATTGGTGGTCAAGATAAGACTTGAAAAGACCGAGAGAAAGTTTTTTGTTGATAAGCCTATCAATCATGCCATTCACAAACGAGAAGAAATAAGTGATTTCCAACCGAAGAAGGTCCTTGTCAGGGTCATCATCGGATAACAAAGTCCTGACCATGTTATTGAGCCGAGAAGATGGCCCTACGAGAAAAAGAGGATATAAATATCTTTGAAGTCTTAGCCAAAGTTCTAAATCAGTATCGACGTAAGAATTTATCAAAATCAAATGATGGTTCCTTAAGTTGATGTCCCACACTTAACTCTACCAGCACGACTTCTTGAGTTGATAAGACCGTCACTGGTGCCACAGCCGTTGACGTACCAACCTCATTAGTTGGTCTCGCGGCCTGCTCAACAAGGCTAGTCCCCACCGCTGCAGTAGTCATCTCAACTGTTAGGGTTGTGAACTGAATTTGGGTAGCTGACGACTGAGCTTCCATAATACTGTTGATCCTATAGTTTTGATGATGAGTTGACAAACAATTTATTACT
>BQKN01060021.1:20014-46392 GCA_022839385.1 Asparagus kiusianus
TTAGATTAGCATAAGACCCTAATCACCCCCCCTCTAGGGTCTAACAAATACTTCCTGTCGGTAGTAAGAAATCAAGATCCTCAGGGTCATCAGATATCCCAACAATAGTAGTTGCATCAGTCTTAACGACTGGTCCTACAATTATGACGCCCTTACGATTAAGTCTGGTAAGGAAACAATTTTCATAAGGACAAAATCCATACCTGCAGAGGAACTATCCTCGATGACTGGTTCAACAGTCTCGAAGACTGGTTCGACCGTCTCAATGACCGGTTTAATAGCCTTGATGACCGGTTCAGCGGCTTCGACAACCGGATCGGTAGCATCTCGGCGAGTTTGCTCTAACAACATGTCATCAAGTAGCCTGTCGCCAGAGCCCGAAGGGTCCTGTATGGACTCAGACGGAGGCGCATCGGCTGCGTGATGAAAGGTTTCTTTATCACTTGCGCCTTCCATTGAAGCATCTGAAGAAAATTCTAAATGTTAAGACATGGGAAGAGAGGTTAAAAATCATCAATGAGATAGAGTTAAAATCACCTCCGGTGGTGACGGCATGCTCTTCAACCCCAACGTCACCAGCCGCCTCTTGTAGCTTTTATAAAAGATCCAGAAGCATATAAGCAATTAAAGGAGGGACGAACTCTGAATCGTTTAATACCCAAGATTGCCATCTAAAAGTCGTACTACCGGTAATAGGTGTACCTGGGTTAGCAATCACCATAGGCGAATCGGATCCCATGACGGCACCTTCGGCAGTCTCAGGTGCCATGTCTGTTTCAGCACCTGGAAGATCCTGATTCACGGCCTCATCTGCTTGCGATGCGAAGCAAGATTCTCCAAAAAAGCCTATGTCGGGAGAAGGGGGGTCGTACATCATCGTGTCTTCGTCATGACCCCCTGGGACATAGAATTTGCTAAGTTTGAAGCTTGGTAGAAGAACAGAAAAAGATGACAATGACTGAAATATTACCTTCCTCACCAACGAGTGTATCGTCAACCACCTCCGTTCGTGAAGTCTGAGGTTCAGCGCGTCGCTTGATGGTCAACTTCAAGCATTTAGCAGGTCGCATCGCTTTAAGATCTACAGGCCTATCACGTGTAGATCTAGCGTGTGACTCAATTTGTGGTCCTTCTTAAGCTGTAACCTGAGATCGAGTACGGGGGACAAGGCTACATCTCCCCTCTTCTTCTTCGGAATCTACATCTGAAAGTTCATCAATCATCCTATTATAAGTTGGCAAAATTCTCCATTTTTTTAGAGCTTTAAGTCGACAAACTCAATCAGCAATCGATAAGTCCCATAGCTCTTTACAAAAAGATTCAGACAAACCTACAGCGTCTTCCTCGAAGCCACTGTTGACTTCTGTAGCACCACCAGCAGCGACTTCATCTTCTTCGGAAGTTTCCTCCTCGGAAGCAAATGACTCCTCTTCTATTTCCTTCATTTTCTGCTTGCCTTTGCCTGAGGGGCCAGCTATCTTTCTGTCACGTCTCTTTCTTTCCAGCGCATTTTCTCGAGCTATCCTCTCAGCAATACGTGCTACAGATTCAGCTATCAGCTCTTTAATTGATCGTAGAGGGATGGGTTCACTAGCAACCATGATCCATTTACAACATAGATATGTGAGCTCTAAGCGACGGTCGGCATTCGGAAGACTAAATTTGGCACCAGTACAGCCTGTCACATTCCACAGCCAAGCACGAGCACCGTCCACTAGCCCGCCATGAGTGTGAAACTGTTGGTTTGGATTCCCGATATATAATTGATCATATCCAAATTGACGGGCGAACCGACATGGCAGATAAGGCTCTAAATAGCAGCGCCCCTTCACTCTGAAAATGAGATGGTCCGGCCTTATGTTCACGAGCCATCTGAAACATCCAACATCAAGAGAGGTCCTGTCAGTTCTGGGTGCTTCTACATCAGCAAGCATCCCACTATATCTACCGGCAAATCGAGGAAGACATGGGTTGATTACCCAGCCCTTGTATGTATGCAAACTCCTCCTGATTTCCGTGAGGTCCCGAGCTTTCCACCTACACCCTTCGAATAATTGTAGCAGGGGGGTAGATAGATTCGCATTAGTAGGTGGCGTCATCAAATCATGGCGATGAAGAACCAACCATCCCATCAGATAAGTATAAGGGAGTTCTGCTTTCACCATAGGGATCCTTGCAGATGGTGTCTCATCAGTTTGAGTAAAAGCCGTGACTACATGACGAAGTCCGCGATGTATGTCGGCGATCATGGCTGGCAAAAGAGATAGGCTTCTCCCATAAGCAAGCTGGACGGCCGGGAATAATACCTCTATCGACAGAGCATCTTAGGTCTGATATGGTACTACACACTTCTTCAACCAAAGTGCTATATAACTAGCCAATAAAGTGGTAGGATGGATGGGCTTCTGGGCGTACCATAAGAAAGTTTTGAATTTAGTCCCTGCAATGAACTTGTCTTGAGCACTCGCGATGGTATATGAGCGAGCATCACATTTCTCAATCAATCTATTAATCTCCTGGGAAGTCAACGGTTGCAACTCACAAACTTCCTCATTAAGTTTCTCCAAGATTTTAAACAAATAGCAAGAGAATTGCTTCAAGCTTATTTGAGGAGATTTTTTCCTCGCAACCGGGTTAGCACCGGCTAAAGCAATTTGATAATGACACGTGAGTTCCCATAACGTGTCATATCAGGCAGGCTTGTGAATCTTCAACTTTTGTAGCTCCTGATTGGAGGGAAAATATTCCTGATACGATATCTCTCCCAACTGTAGTCCGGAGACTTTGTGCATCTCGTGAAAAGGTAATCCCAATTCTCCGTTTCGCGTGACAAAAGTGTTAGCATCTGGATTGTACAGCTCTATCAACCCCATGAAGTGAAGAGCATTCACCGGTAACCCGTATTGAGTGGCCCGAATAGCTTCATACAATCTTATTGACTTTAACTCAGCACCCCAGTGGTGGAGGACATAACCTGTCATCCAGCCCCACCATGCTTTGTCTGAAGAATGAGACCAACCAAAGCATCGGTAATTTTCGATGGGTAGCTCACGTCCTAGCTCAGCAAGACAATTCTTCACAGTGCGAGCTATTATAGGCAGTTCCCCTTTAGGCGGGTCCTCCAATCCAATCACGCCCGGGTGTAACCCTGTAATATGTTTTCTACCACTAGAACCCGGAAGTGAATAGCTGGTGATGTATCCGCAGGGGAGTTTGATCTTGGTTGGAACTCTTGAGCTGGAGGAGTTCTTGAACAAATGAAATGGGGAAGAACAAGGACTTGGAACCGAATGTGAAGAGGAAGAGGAGAAAAAAAAAGATGGGGATTTTTAATCCCCTGCACCTCTCCCCGACCCGCGTTCCGCGGGTCAGAATTGTGTCCGACCCGCGTACACACGTGTCGGAATTGTGTCCGACCCGCGTGCACGCGGGTAGGATTAATCCGACCCACGTTCACGCGGGTCGGATCCATCTGACCCACGTGAACACAGGTCAGACCCTCAACACCCATTTTGCTGTATTTTCAACCGATTTCACCCATAGTCGGAATGATTCGGAATTTTCGGAGTTCAATTTCAGCTCCCGGATAATTTCGCGACATTTTCACTCATATTCGGAATTTTTAGAGTTCAATTTCATCTCCCGGGTAATTTCGCGGCATTTCAGCCTACTTTTGGAATATTCGGAGTCCGATTTCATATTTCCGATCGTTTTACGGCGTTTTCGCCTATTATCAGAATATTCAAAATCCAAACTCCAATTGGCGACCACGAGTCTAAACTGTTTTCCACTTTTGACGGGAAGTTCCTGGAGAATATTATGTATAATAATTCTTAAGGATAACCTGGCAACCTCTGACGGGTACACGAGATTAAACTGTTTCCCGAAACTCCCAGGAGTACACGAGTATAAACTGGTTCTCCTCAGGTTAACTCGAAACCCTAAGGTCAATGCTGGTCAACGTGTTGCGATAAAAGTCAACATCGATCGATTCGAAACCCTAAGGTCAACGCGGAGCAACGCGTAGCTCTAGGTCAACGCCGATAAGCGCATTGCGATGAAGAGTCAACACCGATCGATTCAAAACCCTAAGGTCAACACCAGTCAATGCGTAACCCTAGGTCAACGCTAGTCAACGTGTTGCGATAAAAGTCAACGCCGATCGATTTGAAACCCTAAGGGCAATGCGGAGTAACACGTAGCCCTAGGTCAACGCCGGTCAGCGCGTTGCGATGTAGATAATTAATCCAAAAGTCAACTCAATAACACGAGTCAAAGTCTACTCACCAATTCCGGTTCAAGGCTTCAATAACGATCAGACGATAAACGCAGTACCGGGGAAATCTTAGCTATTCGACAAAATACAAAATATGTTGAAATATGGAGAAGTCAAGAATTGAAACCTTCTGTAGGTCCTTCAACACCGACTGAAGGTGGGGATCTATCATATACAAAGCGTTTCAGACTCCTCTATAAAAGAATGAGGCTGAAACACTTTGGAGGAGGTATCTGTAGGCGTCTAAAATTGTCTATGAGAGCCCGCACGAAACTCGAAGCAATGAATTGGCGAGTCAAGAAGATTCACCTAAGCAGCTCGTGCGCGCTAGTAAAAGCGTGCACGTCAAACCAGCTCGTGCACGCCGGTCAACGTGCGTACGTCAAATCAGCTCGTGCGAGCCGGTCAACGCGCGTACGTCAAATCAGCTCGTGCGCGCCGGTCAACACGTGTACGTCAAATCATCTCGTGCATGTCGGTCAGCGCGTGCACGTCAAATCATCTCGTGCACGTCGGTCAAACGCATGCACGTCAACCAGCTCGTGCGCATCGGTCAACGCGCGCACGCCAATCAGTCCACGCGCATCGATCAACACGCATATATTAACCAACGCGTGTTCGACGGTCGGTCTTGCGGCGAAGCATACAAGTCAACAAAGCGAACCAAACACGCGAAAGGACAAGTCCCGAAAGAGAGAGAACGGAAAAGAAGAAAAAATCGGCAAACCCGCGCGAGCGCAGGACGGAACAAACCGACCTGCGCAAGCGCGGGTCGAACTAATCTGACCCGCGTAAGCACGGGTCGGATCAACCTGACCCGTGCAAGCGCGGGTCGAACTGATCCGACCCGCGCAAGTGTGGGTCGGATCAGTCCGACCCACACAAGCGTGGGTCGGATTGGTCCGACTCGCGTAAGCGTAGGTCGGATCTGTTCGACTCGCGCAAGCGCAGGTCGGATCTGTCCGACCCGCGTCACGCAATCTGGAACCCAAAACGCATTTTGACGGTTTTAAAGCTGTTTTCATAGGATTTATCTATTCTAGGGGTTCCTAACTGACTTGATATCATCCCCAAACATGATTAGGTTGTTGTTAACTGAAGATAGAGTCAAATCACTTGTTTTCATCCAAATAACCACATCCGGGGCCTATAAATACGAGCCAAAGGCCTCCATTTTTGAGATCTAGAATTTTATCAAGAGGACGAGGTGCTGCTAGATTGAAGAGTGAAGGAACACGAAATTTTAGGGAAGGTCAACGAGATCCTGGCGAACTTCGGCACAAAGGAGAAGCCGTTCGAAGGATCCAAAGCCCGTACGTCCGTTCCTTGAGATTAGGTTTGGTCTTAATCTCGAGAAGAGCCCTTATTTCGCTTTGTCGATCTCACCGCTTCAAACCAGAAAACTTCCTCGGCAAAGGCGAAGCTCTGCCGAATTTTCCTGCAACCGAATCTGATTCGCGGTCGTCCACGGATTAACCCCGACACCGGCAAAGAACCCACGCAAGCAAGAGCCGATAAACGGATCTTGCGTTTATTTTCAAGAAAGTTATAATCTTTTATTTTTGTTATTTGAATTCGTTTGTAACGACTAAAGTTTAATAAAATCAATGATGAAGGCAGCTTTCCACGAAAACACCTACCTAGATTCATTTTCCTCGTATCTAAGTGGGATTAACATTTAGAAACCTACAACACGAGACGTAGTACGTCGAGTGAAATAATCCAAACAAGGAAACCCTCATGTATATATCATAAGTCTTAAATTGTAGATATCTAAACATTAATACCGAACTAAGAAAAAAACAATCTAATGAAACCAATAATTAGAAATCCATAACACGAGACTGGTACGTCGAGCGAAATAATCCAAACAAGGAAACCCTCATGTATATACCATAAGTCTCAAATTGTGAATCTCTAATCATTGATTCCAACTAAACAGTAAAAAGACAGTAAAAGAAATAAGATATCAACACATCGTATTTATAATATCTTCCACTATCACTGGAGAGATAGAATAAAATACTAACACATAATTTTGTATACTTTTAAAAGTAACATATCTCAATCATATAGTTTAATGATAGGTCGTATACATAATCAGTATCTACCATACTTAGGCTATCAAGTAATTGTCTCAGTGCAACAGACTATCCTGTAGATATACTGAACTGTGTACACGGCTCATTAGTCTCATCGCAATCTCAGTGCATAAAATGAGTACGGGACGGACTACCAAATAGGCATCCTAGAAATACGGCTCACGAGCCTCATCACACCCTAGTGCGGGACGGACGGCTAGATCAAGCCTCCCTAAATCCGACTCAATGGCCTGTACATATGGAATATCGATGCACTACCTCATGTAGTACTGAACTGAGCTTATCAATGATATCCACCTCATATAAATCTTTGTATCTCAGGAATGTCGACGAACTATCCCATATAGTACTAAGCTATGCTCAACAACAACATTCAGTTCATGTATAAACCATGTATATTTGGTATGTCAACGCACTATCACATATAGTACTGAGTTGTGCTCATCAACGACATCCAACATGTATATGACCTATATCTAATTCAATATGATCAAATCAAAATTCATCATAATCCCCTTGGGATTCTTAAATATCTAACATAACATATTCATGACTTGTGACGTCCCTGGGTTCACACAAGGCTGCAGTCCATGGTGAAACCAAGAATGTCAAACTTGCCATGCACCACACCGTGCAACAACATGTTTTACCATCACAATTAACATCTATCTAGTAGAGTCAATAACAGGTGTAGGTACAAAAGCAAGTAAAAGATAATACACGAAGGACTGATGAAATAATAATGATCAAATAGATGTCTCATCATCCAACAAATAGAAATACATAGTCAATGTCTGAATAAATAAACTGGAGTACTCAACAAGTCTCAAATACAAATATCTGACAAGAAGGAAAATAAGGCACACAGCCTTTACAACTTCTAGAACAATACTCTCAACTGTCTAACATAATCTATAGTGGAGCTCCAACATAAGTATAACTAAACAGCTGAACACTAAGGTGTGTCGCCATCAACCTGCGACTCTCCGGGCTCCTGGCTCATTACCTGAAAGGGGGAGGGACAACGAGCGTCAAAGCGCTAGCGAGCAACATCACAACCAATCCCAAGGGAATAGGGCTCGTTGTATATGAAAATACAGTTAATACATAATAAGTCTCAAAACATAAGTCTTAACTAAAAAGGGATTTTAGTATTTAGAAAATTACAACCCGAGCATAGATACGTCGAGCGAAATAATCCAAACAAGGAAACCCTCATGTATATACCTTATATCTCAAATTGTAAATCCCTAAATACCAAACCCAAAGTCTAATACAGAAACAATAATAAAGAGAAGTGCAACCCATCTCAGAACATAAACTATTGTATTCTGTCATAATCAAATAAGTGCCAAAGGTCTAAAACTTCATGAGTGTCATGTCCTGAGTCAGATAAGTGTTATACTCATAAGTTAACAAATGGTCAACACGTGGTCAACACATGGTCAAGTGGGTAAATGTCCACACGAGGTCTGAAATGGATTATAGTCCAACACAAGGACTTTAATGGATTATAGTCCAACACGAGGACTTTAATGAATTATAGTCCAACACGAGGACTGAAATAATGTAGTTTTGCTCGATACCTGGACCAAATAGCAATTTATCGAGGAGATATGTGAAAAGATATACTTATACAAGTTTCACACTCTTCTCGGCATGTGATTCTAAATTTGGTACTCTAAAGTCACCTATCATGCACAGATATATGGCAAAAACCAAAACTAGTATTAGATAATCGAGGTAAAACCCCCGAACACATGAAACATACAGCAAAACTAACAGTGCACGAAACTGGGTGGCGGTCGACCGACCCGGTCGACCGCATACGGATACGAACCTCACTGTTCAGCAGAGACATTCACGGTCGACCGATGCGGTCGACCGCCAAGATGTCGTGGTCAACCGCCCCGGTCGACCGTGTAGAGAGCAGACAGGCTCTGCCCTTGCTGCGCGCCCAGCGGTCGACCGATGCGGTCGACCGCGAGACAGACAAAACCCAGATCTGGGTTTTCTGTCAGCTGAAACCTGAAAATTTTCTTTTCTCTCTTGAGTTAAGCAACAACATAGCATATTTTAATTGTCATATAACAGATAAATAAAAAAAGCTTACATATTTAGAAATCATTACCAAGATCCCAAACATAATAAAACATGATCTATGTATAGTTAAAATAATAAACAGAAATTTTCTCCTTTTAAAACGTATTCAGATCTAGATCTCTATCATGAAATTCATTGGTGAGTTTTAAAGATAAAGAAAACCTGAATCTCATAGCATATGCCCTAATGATTTATTAGCTAATCAAAAATACGAATTTTGCTCCATAAAACCAAACAAAAACTCAAGTTTTGACATGAAAACAAAAGGGGGTGGAGTTGGGCGAGAAGTTACCCGCCTCTGGTGAGAAATGAATCCCTAGATCTGCAGGAGGTTGATCCCCTTCGCTGAAATCCCACAATCCCGCTGAAAATCCTCAAGAACTCCTCCCAAATCACCAAGCAAAGAGAGTTAGGGTTCTAGGGAAGAGAGGGGGGCTAGGGTTTTGATTTCAGATCAGAAAATGGGGTTCTCTCGGGTTATTAGCCTATATACCAAACCACAAACCCAACCCGAAACCCGTTTGAACCCGAACCTGAAAAACTCTCTGACCGCTGATCGGTCGACCGATGCGGTCGACCGCTACAGTCGACCGCCGCGGTCGACCGCGTCGCCCAAAAATGCCTGCTGGGAGGAAATTCATAGGCTGGTCATATAACTTGATTCCTCTCACATATAATTACTTAATGGGTTCCCAAACACTGATAAACATTTACATCATATATATATATGATTATTTATCACAAAAGAAATATTTATTACTATTAATTCACACATTTCATTATAAAAAGATTTTGGGGTTTTACATTCTTCCCCCCTTAAAAGAATTTTGTCCTCAAAATTCGAAAATTATACGAATCAAGAAATATGAATTGCTAGATAACATATAGAGATATTTACACTTAACGATCTAAAATGATAATATTCTCGCTCAAATCCTAATCTAGTGGAACTAGTACATCGGGCGAAAAATCCAAACAAGGAACCCCCATACATATACCATGTGTTCTAAAAGATTAAAAAATTAAGCGAAAGTATCCTCATTCTAGCGTTAAATGTAAACATAACCAAAGATATACACATAAGTTAAGACATATAACACAATAAGAATTAATTTACCTGCTCAGCCAAGTGTGGGTAGTCGCGACGTATGTCCTCTTCGCGCTCCCAAGAGATTTCCTTAATGCCTCCTCGGTTCCACTGAACCTTTACTAAGGGAATCACCTTATTCCTGAGTTTCTTGTCCTCCCTGGCAAGTATACGAACCGGAATCTCAATAGTGGACAAGTCATCCTGAAGCTCGATCCCCGGTGCATCCAATACTCACTGCTGCTCCTCATCATGCAAGTGCTTTTTGAGCATAGAAATATGAAACACGTTGTGTATACTAGACATAGATGCTGGAAGATCTAGTCTGTATGACACAGCTCTAATGCGCTCTAGAATCTGAAAAGGCCCAATATATCTCGGTGCAAGCTTCCCTCGCCTCGCGAATCGCTGCACGCCTTTCATAGGTGATACCTTAAGTATAACCAGATCTCCAATCTAAAACTCTAGGGGTCTCCGCCTCTTATCTGCATAGCTCTTCTGCCGACTCTGAGCGGCTAGAATCCGCTCCCTGATCAAAGCTACCTTCTCAGTAGTCTGCCTCACTAGCTCTGGCCCAAGCATCAAGCTGTCCTCCGGCTCGACCCAACATATCGATGACCTACAAGGTCTCCCGTACAATTCTTCATACGGGGCCATTCCGATCGTCGCTTGATAACTATTGTTATAAGCGAACTCTACCAGTGGAATATGATCCTCCCAACTGCCTTGGAAGTCAATGACACATGCCCGCAACATGTCCTCTAATACCTGATTCACCCTCTCCGTCTGGCCATCCGTCTGGGGGTGGAATACACTGCTGTAGGATAGCCTGCTGCCAAATGATTCCCGGAAACTCCTCCAAAAATATGAAGTGAAAACCGATCCTCGATCCGACACGATCGTGTCCCGAATCCCGTGAAGTCGAACTATCTCCCGAATGAAGATCATCGCATAAGTCTCGGCTGTATAAGTGGTCCTCACCGGAATGAAATGTGCTGACTTCGTCAATCGGTCCACTATCACCCAAATAGAATCATTCCCCTTCTTCGACTTCGGCAACCCCACAATAAACTCTATAGAAATGTCTGCCCACTTCTACTCTGGAATGGGTAAAGGCTGAAGTGTCCCTATCGGTCTCTGATGCTCTTCCTTCACCTGTTGACAGGTAAAACATCTAGCCACATAGTCTGCAATCTCTCTCCGCATACCACTCCACCAGAAACGCCTCTTCAGGTCTTTGTACATCTTGGTAGTCCCTGGATGTACTGTGTACCGAGTACGGTGCGCCTCATCCAATAACTCCCTCTTTAGCTCTGCACTGGTTGGCATAACCAGTCTACCCTTCATCCGCAATCCTCCATCTGCTCTAATGGTCCAGTCCGCCTTAGGCTCTTTGGAAATCCCCCCCTTACGGGTTTGAATCCAAGAGTCTTTCAAATGTGCTCTGACAACCCTGTCACTTCAAGATGGCTGCACTGACATAGCTCCTAAGAATGCATTGGTACCACCAACCTCAGGTCTGAAGTCAAACTGGCTAAGAGTGATAAGATTCCGATGCAGCGAACACCTCAAAGCCGAAACCCGATGTCGGCGCTTCCTGCTTAAAGCATCTGCCACAACGTTCGCCTTCCCCGGATGATACTGGATCGCGAACTCGTAGTCCTTAATAAACTCAATCCATCTCCTCTGTCTCTGGTTGAGTTCCTTCTGGGAAAAGAGGTACTTCAGACTCTGGTGGTCTGTGAATAACTCAAATTGCACTCCATATAGGTAGTGCCTCCATGACTTTAGTGCAAATACCATCGCTGCTAACTCCAAGTCATGAGTAGGATAGTTCTACTCATGCACCCTCAACTGTCGTGAGATATAGGGTACTACCCTCTGAGTCTGCATCAATTCACCTCCCAAGCCTGCTAATGATGCATCCGTATACACAACGAATGTCCTGTCACTGCTCGGAATAGTCAGAACCAGCGCTGTAGTCAACTTAACCTTCAAAATATCAAAGGCCTTCTGGCACTCCATGCTCCATATGAACTGTACACCCTTCTTCATAAGGCGTGTGATTGGTATCGAAATCTTCGAGAAGTCCTGAATGAACTTCCTGTAGTAACCAGCCAAACCCAAAAAGCTACGAATCTCTGTCACCGTCTTCGGTGGCTCCCAATCAAGGACTGCTGCGACCTTAGCCGGATCCACTGCTATACCCTCTCGACTGATAACATGGCCAAGAAATCTGACTTCTAAAAGCCAAAACTCACACTTACTGAACTTAGCATACAATTGGTGATCCTACAGAGTCTTCAAAGCTACTCGCAGATGCTCCTTGTGTTCTGCCTCGGATCTCGAGTAAATGAGTATATCATCGATGAAGACGATCACAAACTGATCTAAGAAGGGACGGAAAACCCGGTTCATCAAATCCATGAATACCGCGGGTACATTGGTCAACCCAAATGGCATGACCAAGAATTCAAAGGACCCATATCGAGTAAGAAAGGCGGTCTTGGGAATATCCATCTCCCGAACCCGCAGCTGATGATAGCCAGAACTAAGATCAATCTTCGAGAAATACTACGCTCCATGCAATTGGTCAAACAAGTCATCAATCCTAGGTAGTGGGTACCTATTCCGGATAGTGACCTTGTTCAACTCTCTATAATCTATGCATAATCTCATACTACCGTCCTTCTTCTTCACGAAGAGGACTGGCACGCCCCACGGAAAATGACTCCGGCGAATAAATCCCTAAGCTAACAACTCGTCCAACTTGGTCTGAAGCTCCCTCATCTCAGCTGGTGCCATGCGATAGGGTGTGCGGGATATCGGGGCTGTGCCTAGATGCAACTCAATACAGAACTCTACCTCTCTCACTGGAGGTAATCCAGGTATGTCCTGAAAGACATCCTGATACTCTGAGACAACTCTAGTCTCTAATAACTCAGCTTCCTGATCCCATCGCATCACCTCCTCGATGTACGCCAGAAATGACTCCGCAAATCGGTTACCCTGAGAGGTGGCTACAATCATCTCGGACCCATCGGACGCTCGCAACTTGACTGTCTTCGCAAAGCAGTCAATACTAATATGGTAGGAAGACAACCAATCCATACCAAGGATGACATCGAACTCGGACATATGCAACACTATCAAATCCACTATGAACTCTGACTCGTCTAGACTGACGGTACACCTCCTACAAATGCTCTCCAGGAGCGATACCTCACCTAAAGGGGTGGAAACAGATAGAGGGGTGTCTAGAGGCTGAGCTACGAGCTGGAGTCTAGTCATAAATGCATGCGAGATGAAGGAATGCGAAGCTTCCGAATCGAAAAGAATACGGGCGGGAAGAGAGTTCACAAAGAACGTACCCTCCACTACGGCTCCGCTGGCTCCATGATCACGGGGAACTACTGCATATACCCTGCCCGTGGCTGAAGACTGCTCTGCTGATGGTGGTTGAGAATATAGGATAATCTGCCCCTGAGGAACATCCTGAACCGCCCGAATCTGCCCCTCAGTCCTCTGAGCTGCTGGTTCGGACCCTTGCCCTGCTGGGCTCCTGTTGGTGCGCTACGGCACTCCGATGCCTTATGCCCGACCTTGTGACAGTTAAAACAAGATCCCTGGAACTTGCGTTGCTGATGCGCTCTCTGATCCTGCTGGGGTCCCTTCTTATAAGAGCCCTGATGCTGCTGCTGATGTCCAGAAAAAGATCTCTTGTTCTTGCCTTTGTCGCCGCTCTGCCCTGCCTTAGCCTTCCCTTCCCTATCCTTCTGGAACATGCTAGTCTTAATCTCCTGTGAAGTGGCAGCCTCAGCTACCTCCCTAACCGAATAGAACCTCCTCGAGACTAGGTATCGACAGAGATTAGGGCGAAGCCCTGCTAAGAATATCTGAGCCTGACACTCTCCTGTCTGCCACATGCCCGTGAAATGTAGCAACTCCATGAACCTGCTCTCAAAGTCTGCATCTGTCATGTCCCCCTGAGTTAACCGGGACAACTCAAGCTCCTTCCCAGTTCGCGCTGCAGAAGAAATGTATTGTCCATCAAAGAAGTATATGAAGTCCTCCCAGGTGAGGGTCATCCTCTGCTCTGGGGTAAACTAAAGTTGGTACCACCTCCCAGCATCTCCCTTCAGGCTGTAGGATGCCAGTCTTTGCTTCTGAACTGAATCTACACCGAGTATATCGAGAATATTGCTCACATCCTCCTTCCACTTATGAGCTGCAAGAGGGTCTGGTGACCCCTGGAACACTGGTGCCCTCATCTTCTGGTACCTCTCCACTATACGGAGCCAAGCCTCCTGCTCTATGGCTCTATCTGGGACTGCTAGAGGAATGGCTGCAGGCGTGACCTCTGGGGGTCTCTCTCTGACAGGAACAGTAGGTATCCCCTGCTACTGAGCTACAGGTGGTGGTGGTGGTGTCGGTGGTGTTATATGAGTCGTCACCAACTCCTCAATAGCTTTCATCCGGGCAATAAGAGGGGCCATGATGTCCACCAAATACAGAGGAGCCTACTGCGGCTCGGGTGGAGCCTATTAAGGCTCGGACTGAGATGGCTGCTGCTCTGATTGAGTCTGCTATAACTCTGCCTGGCTAGCTCTCCTGGTACGAGGTCTACCACGTCCTACCATCTATCTCTCTGGTCATAAGAAAAATAAGGTTTATGAGTCAAAGTAGACGTATATTCTATTCATGCTTAATACATCACACATATACTTAGAGCAAAAATAGTCGTTATATAAAAAAATTCTCAAATTTTTAATATATACGCATATATCACCCTCACTCATACTAGGAAATCTCTTACGGACTCTATACATGAATCCTAAGAAACTCTATCCTAGCTCCATGACTCGACACAGGATGATCCTAGGGATACTGGAACTAGAGCTCTGATACCAACTATGACGTCCCTGGGTTCACACAAGGCTGCAGTCCAAGGTGAAACCAAGAATGTCAAACTTGCCATGCACCACACCGTGCAACAACATGTTTCACCATCACAATTAACATCTATCTAGTAGAGTCAATAACAGGTGTAGGTACAAAAGCAAGTAAAAGATAATACACGAAGGACTGATGAAATAATAATGATCAAATAGATGTCTCATCATCCAACAAATGGAAATACATAGTCAATGTCTGAATAAATAAACTGGAGTACTCAACAAGTCTTAAATACAAATATCTAATAAGAAGGAAAATAAGGCACACAGCCTTTATAACTTCTAGAACAATACTCTCAACTGTCTAACATAATCTATAGTGGAGCTCCAACATAAGTATAACTAAACAGCTAAACACTAAGGTGTGTCGCCATCAACCTGCGAATCTCCGGGCTCCTGGCTCATTACCTGAAAGGGGGAGGGACAACGAGCGTCAAAGCGCTAGCGAGCAACATCACAACCAACCCAAGGGAATAGGGCTCGTTGTATATGAAAATACAATTAATACATAATAAGTCTCAAAACATAAGTCTTAACTAAAAAGGGATTTTAGTATTTAGAAATTTACAACCCGAGCATAGGTACGTCGAGCGAAATAATCCAAACAAGAAAACCCTCATGTATATACCTTATATCTCAAATTGTAAATCCCTAATTACCAAACCCAAAGTCTAATACAGAAACAATAATAAAGAGAAGTGCAACCCATCTCAGAACATAAACTACTGTATTCTGTCATAATCAAATAAGTGCCAAAGGTCTAAAACTTCATGAGTGTCATGTCCTGAGTCAGATAAGTGTAATACTCATAATTTAACAAATGGTCAACACGTGGTCAACACATGGTCAAGTGGGTAAATGTCCACACGAGATCTGAAATGGATTATAGTCCAACACAAGGACTTTAATGGATTATAGTCCAACACGAGGACTTTAATGGATTATAGTCTAACACGAGGACTGAAATAATGTAGTTTTGCCCGATACCTGGACCAAATAGCAATTTATCGAGGAGATATGTGAAAAGATATACTTATACAAGTTTCACACTCTTCTCGGCATGTGATTCTAAATTTGGTACTCTCAAGTCACCTATCATGCACAGATATATGGCAAAAACCAAAACTAGTATTAGATAATCAAGGGAAAACCCCCGAACACATGAAACATACAGCAAAACTAACAGTGCACGAAACTAGGCGGTGGTCGACCGACCCGGTCGACCGCATACGGATACGAACCTCACTGTTCAGCAGAGACATTCACGGTCGACCGGTACGGTTGACCGCCAAGATGTCACGGTCGACCGCCCCGGTCGACCGTGCAGAGAGCAGACGGGCTCTGCCCTTGCTGCGCGCCCAGCGGTCGACCGATGCGGTCGACCGCGAGACAGACAGAACCCAGATCTGGGTTTTCTGTCAGCTGAAACCTGAAAATTTTCTTTTCTCTCTTGAGTTAAGCAACAACATAGAATATTTTAATTGTCAGATAACGGATAAATAAAGAAAGCTTACACATTTAGAAATCATTACCAAGATCCCAAACATAATAAAACATGATCTATGTATAGTTAAAATAATAAACAGAAATTTTCTCCTTTTAAAACGTATTCAGATCTAGATCTCTATCATGAAATTCATTGGTGAGCTTTTAAAGATAAAGAAAACCTGAATCTCATAGTATATGCCCTAATGATTTATTAGCTATTCAAAAATACGAATTTGGCTCCATAAAACCAAACAAAAACTCAAGTTTTGACATGAAAACAAAAGGGGGTGGAGTTGGGCAAGAAGTTACTCACCTCTGGTGAGAAATGAATCCCTAGATCTGCAGGAGGTTGATCCCCTTCGCTGAAATCCCACAATCCCGCTGAAAATCCTCAAGAACTCCTCACAAATCACCAAGCAAAGAGAGTTAGGGTTCTAGGGAAGAGAGGGGGGCTAGGGTTTTGATTTCAGATCAGAAAATAGGGTTCTCTCGGGTTATTAGCCTATATACCAAACCACAAACCCGACCTGAAACCCGTTTGAACCCGAACCTAAAAAACTCTCTGACCGCTGATCGGTCGACCGATGCGGTCGATCACCACGGTCGACCGCCGCGGTCAACCGCGTCGCCCAAAAATGCCTGCTGGGAGAAAATTCATAGGCTGGTCATATAACTTGATTCCTCTCACATATAATTACTTAATGGGTTCCCAAACACTAATAAACATGTACATCATATATATATATATGATTATTTATCACAAAAGAAATATTTATTACTATTAATTCACAAATTTTATTATAAAAAGATTTCGGGGTTTTACATGACTATACGTGTAACATCAAGCGGCTCAAAACTCCGCGAACGCACCTCAAAACGGCGCAACACAGCTCCACAAAACGAGCAGGAAAAATAGACGTGATATCTGTTAGTAAAACAAGCATATTTTTCTCTAGGAAACTATTTTTACAAATGGTTTTCTGTTTTGAAAATTAGATTCATACATCTTTCAAATGACATAAGTTTGGTTCAGTTTGGAGTTCATTTGCTATCCCAAATCTCCAGTTAAACATTATATATGTGCATCTGTTTTTCTGCAGGACATGTTATTAGTAAATATAACATATCTTTCTCTATACAAATTCTTTTTAAGAATGGTTTTCTGTTTTGAAACTTAGATACATATATCTTTCATTTGGCACTAGTTTGGTTAAATTTGGAGTTTATTTTCTATTTTGAAATCTCAGTTAAACATGATACAATTGCTGTAGTTTTCTACAAAAAATATTTATTTAGTACATCACTAAAATTTCTTATATATAAATGAAATTATGAAAAACCCTAATGATCATGATCATGATACTATCATAAACAGCAAGAAAAAATTACTAATCTAGTATTGGTTTATGTTTTAACATCAAAATTTTAAATTTTATCACATCATGTTAAGATTCAAGCATGAAAACACATATTCAACATCATATTAAATATCTAACTAGTTATTTAACTATGGGTAAGGGTTTGGTTGAAGATAATCTTGCCTTAGACATTGTTCTAAGCCTCTGAAATAATCAACAACCAAAAAGAAGTGCAACTAAGCCGTTTCCCCTTGCTACACGTTGATGATCTCGCCCTCGTGTCGCTATTTGCTTCACAAAGCTCTCAAAATTCTCAACTTTAGGGTTAGGCATTTAGAGAGAAGAAGAGGGGTTGCTAGGGTTTGAAACTCTGATGTAAGGATATTAATTTTCATGAAAACACATATTTATATATATGCAAACCCGAAATAAACTCGTTTGACCCGAACCAGGAATCCTAATCTGACTAGGAAAATAACCATCGGTATTTTGACTATAACTTTTAGGTCCAAACTCAGAATGAGGTGATCTAAGACATTTTGGAAATATCTTGAAGATATCTACAACTTTTGTCTTTTAAGTTTTTCCAAATTCTAACTAAATCTGTGAAATAAAATACAAAATCTCTTCGCTGGTCATAAATTTTCAGATTTATACATCGAGCATGAATTGTGCATTTGCTCTTATATATAAATACACTAGTTGCATGGCACGTGCAATGCACGTGGTAAAATTTTGAAATTTATCTTAAATTTCACTGGTAATACATGTATTTCAAAACCAATAATGGAAGCAAACTGATAAGTACATGTACTAAATCATTTTATATTGCAGTATCTTAAATAATGATGTTTATGACATTGTACATTTTCTGTGAATAAAATACTTGTGAATGGATTCAAAATGTTATGTAAATAAGCAACATAATATCAGAGTAGAATAAAAGCATTGCACTTGCTGCACAAGTTGCTTATTTATCTGGTACGTAAAATTGAACATACATGTCATACAAACATATCCTTCAATCATGTTAATAAACCAAGTCACCAACTCTGTGATAATGCCATAAAGCTCTTATAACTTTTCTTCAAAGAAATTAAGAAGATCACCAAGAGTATTCACTCCGAGATTACTTTGCAAAGAGCTTCCAAGTTTTCCTCCAAGCTGTTTCCTATGATGACACAAACAGAGAGCTTCAATTAATTGAAGTCTAATTTTGCAGCTTAAGAAAATTATTGTTAAAATGTAATATGTCAAAACATTGCAACATCTAAAATATTGTCTTGTAGGTATTTTAAAATAATGAAGATGCTACGCAAGACCAGTTCGAGCGATGTCAAACTCCAGATGAATGCAAGAACGATCAGAAGCTGGAGTGTGAAGCTCTTTCCCCACAACTGCATTAGCTCTGAAGATCGGATATCATGTATTATTCCATTATTAGATGAACTTAAATCCATGTCTCAATATAAAACATTCCTTTAGTATCTGCATGGATGATGAATATCATGAATGGCATGACCATTTTTAAGACTCCATTTCTTTTCCAAATGTGATGTGGCTTCTGAGTCAACAAACACAACCCTCAATTCAGTAACATTGGTTGTGTAAGTGGTAGATGCACCTAAGGCATCATCTTGATCTCAAAGCAACTGATCTAATTCTGGTCATAATTGCTCTTTCCTGTAATAATATATACCTTGTTACTTGCAAAACTTCAGCATATGGAACGTTTAAACACAATAATATACTAAAAGCAAATTCATCTAGGAATTTCTTTGCAAATCAGGAAGCAGCACAATTTATTTAATGGTTACTTTAAGTTTAGCAGCAACATGAACGTGTTGTTACCATGCAGTGAAGTCATCTTCAATGCACTGATCATCATCTCCTAGGCTTACTTTGACAAGGCGCTTCGCTCCTACCACAGCAAGGAAATTTATAAATTTACTTAATCACATAAACAAGGCAGAAAACATAATTATAGCTTTTATGACTACACTATGGACAATAACCGATCAAGCAGGATACATGGAAGAAGACTGATAGTTATATTAATAGGACTGAAAGACTTATGTTGCATGAGTTCAAGACCATTTTGGTTTTTTGTAAGAGTATTTTTTCCAATGTGCTAAGCATGAAAAATTGCTCATGTTGTCCTCTTCCCCAAGTGAAAAGCAAGAAACAAGAATAATGCCAACCATGCCCAAAGTAGAAAAATTGTTGTTTGGGAACATATATCAAATTATTGGAACCATCACAAACTAAAATGTAAGTAAGACACAAGAAACATATTCAAAAACCTCACCATATAGCAAATCAGTCTGCTAACAAATAAATTCCATATGCTGGCATAGAATATAAGAAAAATACATAACTATGAACGACATTATAACGTTAAAAATTTTACATAAAGTTGCAAACAATAACGACATTATAAGGCAAAAGTCACCAGAAGGTAGATTATTCTGCAATCATTTGATGTAGTTTTTGCATCTCTAAGTTTTTATCAGAGACAAAAATACAGTCAAATAGACCAGCCATCATACAGAAATATTTGGCATTATACTTTTGAATAACATCATATAGAATTTGTCCATGATTTGAATCCTTTTTTTCAAAAACTCATCAACATAACATTGTGTCGAGATAACCCAAAAATATTTCAAATGCATTTTAAAAGTAATAAAGTCAAGTATTTGTTAAATATGTAATTAGCTTGACATAATTGAGCGATAAGTTTAAGCTAATAACAGCCAAAACAATCAAAGCATGTAATATTTATAAGACAACAATATGTGCATATTGTTGTAATTCATAAATTGTTCTAATAAATAACATTCATAAGTTAATACTCATAAAAGCATACGAAAAGATAAATAAAATTCCACCAACATATTTGTAAATATATTGAAAATTTAAAATTGTTCATGTTAAATTTTTTTTCGTTGATCATTCCTTCTCGACCTTTATCTTCTTTTTTGGTAATTCAAAAATTGCATCATCGTCTTCAATGTTGATTGTGTTGTCTTCTTGGAGTTGAATTTCATGTGCTATTATCTTTCCTTGTGCCCGTTCATCCTTTGAGTTTTCATCTAACTTCACAAGGAATGTGTATGTCTTTCCAATGTTTAGCACAAACTTTTGGAATAACGAACTCTGATTATTTTTCTGTTTTAATTAGCTAGGAAACAATTAATTAATTATACATGAAACATATGGTTTTATATGTTTAAAATATAATAAAGTAAGAAGTTACCTCTTTTATATCATCCATGAATTTTAGTGCCTTGCATCCTATAAGAGTTTCTGCTGCATCAAAAAGTGTCACTCTTGGAGTATCCGTCTCATCTTCAACTATGATTTTAAATGCATACCTACATTTTGTATTATCATTGTGCATCACATGATATTTTCATAATTAATCAATAGTCTACTGTAATAATACACAGAAATATTGAAAACTTTCTAGAAGGTTTATAGTTTCTGCAAAGTATCTGCAAAGTATTTGTTAAAACGAAAATAAAAGATACATTGCCAGTTTCTGCAAAGTTGGAACCAATAAAAATGCAAGAAAATCGGAGGAAGGATGAGTAACCTCGGCTTCATATGGCTCCTCTATGGTCAAAAATAAATGTAAGGACTTGCTCGATATTATCTCCATCTTTATTTAATTTAGATAGTAAATACAATAAATATATATCGGGTAGCCAAAAATTAGACCAATGAAATTCCGTCTGCTAGAATCAAAAATGCGCTTCCGAATTATATCAATTAGTTTTCTATGATATAAAGGTTTATATCACAAAACATGAAAAACATATAAACATAAATAAAGTACATAAGTTCCTAAAGAAAAACAATACAATATAATTCTACATTTCTACAATAAGTACTATAAACTATATTGACAGACTTTATAATTAGATCTGTTTTGAATTCAAGCCTAAGAATAAACCATCCAACACCTAAGTAGTAAATGACGATACCTTGAGGATGCTAAGAACATCTCTATAGAATTGAAAGTTTAGCATTTAACATATATTTATACTAAATAAAAGCATGCATACCAAAAAATAATTTATGTTTTCTATTTTAATTCAATCAATAAATATATAATCCAATAAACCAACTTCATTTTTTTAAAAACATTAATATTTACCTGGATAGATGGGAAAATCAACAACCTCCAAATACTTATTCCTATAACATAAAAGAAAAAATTAGAAAAATTTCAATTGCCATAAAAACTAATTGTAGTGCAAGAAAATAAACTAAATGCAAATACAAGAATTAAATCTCATGCAACAATCCTACTATAGTGGTTTTAAGTAGATTTTGTTTGCGGTTTCTCCATTAAAGACTGGATTCAATTAATTTACCCTTCATTTGAATTTCCTATCTTATTTTAGGACTTTGTTTTGCTCTTAATTTCTTTGAATTTGTAAGACTGTGTCATATCTTTTTTGTGTTTTCATTTGATGGAGCTTTCTTAATTTATGCAAAGCACAGTGAAGATGGGTTTGCAATAGTGACATAAACAGAGATTATATTACCTGTACATCATATTATTATAGAGTAATAATTGTATAATTTAGTATAGCACAGATATATGTGTCATTATAGAAGTGTTAATATGGATAAAGGATTCCTGCACAATTCTAACTATCTCATCAAATCCCCCAAACTTTGCATAAGCTTCCATAAGGGCGGAAACAATTTCAATGCTGGGCTTATATGAACTACTTATGATCTCACCCCATAAAGCTTGGGCATTGGAAAATTTTCCATTTTGGGCATAATAAAGCATCAGAGCACAAAGAGAAGCGCAGTTGTGCCGAAAGCTCAGAGCTTTTGTCTCTGAGTGCACTTTTGCTAGCTGAGTGTCGGTAAAGTCAAACAAAATCGATTTTAATTGTACTTTGACCTCACAAGTTGACAATTAAAAGAGAGGAGAAAGGGAGATAGTACCTTGATAAAGGAGAATAAAAAGTTTTTCAATGCCAAACTCCAAAGCTGCAGGCCGATGAGAGATAGATGATGGTAAATGTGAGAACTTAGGAGATGGTGGAGGCGTTGCGTTGATGATGATAACAAAGTAATCATCTCGAGTAATTGATGGCTTAAGATCGTGGGACGGTGCTGGCTGAGGAGAAGCGTTACCGGAGAGAAAGCGTAAATGACAGGGATATTCTAGGACTTTTGATTTCTAAAGAGAGGAGAAACGATGGAAGGAGAAGTGAAAAGAATAGCAGCCGACCCTTTTTGCGGGTAGCCCCCTCTTAAAATGTAAAGGAGGCGGAACCATTTTAGACATATATTTATTTATTATATAAATATAAAAACCAAGAAGGTGTTATACGAATAAATCTCCTCAAAAGCACTAAACTCGTGGGATTGAAACCGTCGACGCCAAACTCGTGCGAGTTTTATTATTTATTATAATTTATTAATTTATTAAATAATCAATATTTAATAATTTATTAAATAATTTCATAAATTATTTATTATATCAAATTATTTATTACTTCTCACATTAACTAATTCCCTTTTAACATGTCATTGAATGCAGAGGGATAACTTTGATATATTTAAATTTGTTGAAGGGCAATTTAGGGTAGGTAAAGTTTTTCATGAACTCCCTCTTTTAAAGGGTAAATAGATATATACATTGAACTGATCTCAAACCAATTCCTAGCATACTCAAACATCATAATATGTTATTTATAAATATATAACATATTTATTATTATTTATCACAAAATATTTAAATTTTTTGGGGTTTTACAACTGTAATTTACAGAACATCTTATATGCAATGCTTGTGCATGTAGTCGACTATAGGTCAAATTAGTCGACTATTAAGGGTATGTATGCATATGTATTTGTTTTAAAATTTTAATTTAAATCTTCAATTGAACATATACCTAATTCCCTTCTTAATTTAACATAAATTTATTCTTTTAAGGGTTTTGTTAATATATCTGCTATTTGTTTATCAGTAGGTATAAATTCTAATGAAATATCACCTTTAAGCACATGATCACATAAGAAATGATGTCTAATATTAATATGTTTTGTACGTGAATGTTGAATAGGATTTTTAGATAAATTAATTGCACTAGAACTATCACACATTATGGATGATATGGGACAATTTATGCCATAATCAGATAATGTTTGTTTCATCCATAAAATTTGAGTACATGCAAAACTTGCAGCAATATATTCAGCTTCAGTCGTTGATAATGATACTGAATTTTGTTTTTTACTAAATCAAGATACAAGTGAATGTCCTAAGAAATGACATGTTCCACTTGTACTTTTTCTATCGGATTTACATCCGGCAAAATCAACATCACTATATAAAATTAAATCAAATGTGCTATGTTTTGGATAAAACAATCCATAATTTGTAGTATCTTTAAGATATCTAAAATTCTTTTCACTGCTTTAAGATGTGATTCTTTAGGATTAGATTGAAATCTAGCACATAAACATACGTTAAACATAATATCAGGTCTACTTGCTTAATTATTAACTATAACTCTAATGGTTAACATAGGGGATTTCTATAGTTAACCAACACACTAAGCATGTGTTAGTGTGTTCTAATATTTATGTGTGTGTGTGTGAGTGATCAATGCTTGTACAATAATTCTAAGTAAAGAAAATGTAAAATACATTATCTCATATGTTCTTCATCTTCTTCACTTCATAATGCCTTGAACTCAACTTGCACTTATTCATATTTTGATATTAAAAGCTGCATATAAAAGTTAGTACATTTGTATAACACACATTGTATAAATTGTTATTATTAATATAATATCATGGAGACATGATATTCAACACGACACGTAGGGACAGAATCTGAATTTCGAGTAGTAACACGGTCTCACAACCATATACCAATGAGTAAGGTGTGGCACTGGTCGGTGTACGAACCGTGGTCCGATATGCCTATAAGCTTTCACCTAGCTTCTCATCCCAGTCACGCTTGCTGTTGGAGGTGAGCTTGGTCAAGATCTTGATGATCATCTTGTTGAAAGCCTCAGCTAATCCGTTTGTCAAGGGATTATAAGTCGTGGACGCCAGGTTCTGTATTCTAAGCTTGTCACAAAACCGGGTGAAGGCCTGACTAACAAATTATGATCTATTGTCATGAATGATGTGTCTCAGAATGCCGTATTGGTAGATGACATGATGCTTGATGAACTTGATCACATCACTAGTCTTAACTTCTCTCAAGGGCATGGCTTTGGCCTATTTGGAGAAGTAGTCAGTTATCGTAAGGATAAAGTGATGACCTTTGGCTGATGGATGAAATATCGTTCTGACGACATCCATCCCCCATGTTTCAAATGGCTACAAAGTTGCTGTCGGATGCAAATCTTCTGGTGGTTTGTGCATGTAATTAGCATGGATTTGACACGCATGGTAACCTTTGGCGTAAACAATAGCACCATTAACTATTTTGGGCTAATAGTAGCCGATTCTTTACAAGCGGTCCCACAGCTTGGGTCCGGGTTGGTAAGTACCGCAAGTGCCATCATAGGCTTCCCGTAGGGCTTCCTGTGCTTCTATTATTGAGAGACATCGAAGCAGCATGCCGTCGCACGATCTATGATACAATGCCTTTGTTGTTGCATCGCAGTAGAATTTTGATGCACGTCTATGAACAGAATCTCGCTCCTTGATGTCTTCAGGTAGTACATCGTACAAGATGTAGTCGATGATCAGAAAGCATCAATCTCTTGGTTCGACTTGATCGACCACCTGGTGAGTTGCATTCATCTCCAGAGCATACTCCAATTGGTAGAGTTGTCGGCTTACGACGGTGACTTGTTAGCTTGTCCCCAGCGGCTAGGCTAGGTTAGCTGCCAATGATGCCAATGCATCTGCTTGCGTGTTCTTAGAACAGAGCACATGCTCGATGTGGAAGCTATCGAATAATTCGTCTAGCTTGATGGCTGATTGGTGACATAGGTTTAAGTCATCATTTCTGACTTCATATTCTCCTGTCATCTGTCTGACGATGAGCTGAGAGTCACCGAACTTCAAGATGCTTCACCCCTAATTTCTTAGCAAAGTCGAGTACAATGAGCAGCGTATTGTATTAAGCCACATTATTAGTACATGGCTCTATTAAAGAGAAAGCTTAGGGTAATACATGGTTTTACGAAGAAACCAAGACTACCCCTACACCTACGATGATAGACCCAATGGTGCCCACGCGAGAGGCATCGTCGAAGTATAGTCGCCAGGATTCTTCCTGTGAGGTTGCATTGATCTTGTGGGTTTCTGTGACGCCCCTGGGTTCACACAAGGCTACAGTCCAAGGTGAAACCAAGAACATCAAACCTGCCTTGCACCACACCGTGCAATAACACGTTTCACCATCACAATTAACATCTATCTAGCAGAGCCAATAATAGGTGTAGGTACAAAAAGCAAGTAAAAGATAATACACAAAGAGCTGATGAAAAGATAATGGTTAAATAGGTATCTCATCAACCAACAAATGGAAATACATAGTTAATGTCTGAATAAATAAACTAGAGTAGCCAACAAGTCTCAAGTACAAGTATCTGACAAGAAGGAAATAAGGCACACAGCCTTTACAACCTCTAGAACAACACTCTCAAATGTCTAACCAAAAACTATAGTGGAGCTCCAACATAAGCATGACTAGACAGCTGAACACTAAAATGTGTCGCCATCAACCTGCGACTCTCCGGGCTCCTGACTCGTTACCTGAAAGGGGAAGAGACAACGAGCGTCAAAGCGCTAGCGAGCAACATCACAACCAACCCCAAGGGAAAAGGGCTCATTGTATATGAAAATACAGATAGTATATAATAGATCTAGAATCATTGATCTTACTAAAGAGGGTTTTAGTAATTAGAAATTTACAACACGAGAATAGGTACGTCGAGCGAAATAATCCAAACAAGGAAACCCTCATGTATATACCCTATATCTCAAATTGTAAACCCCTAATCACCA
>BQKN01060022.1:2660-25706 GCA_022839385.1 Asparagus kiusianus
CCCTCTAAACAACAACAAATGTTGAAGAAGAGATATGAGTACTTATTCTAGAATTTCCCTGCCTCAGGGCAATCCCATCGCTCACAAACATGAAACTGTTTCATCTTCAGCTTAAGCACTACCTACATTTATATAGAAGTAAGAGTGTCCAATACTAACAACATTCATGGTAATAGTAAATAATGATGACAGTTATCACTTACTGCATACAATGATGTAGATAAAACCATAAACTGCACCATTCACTGGAAGACAAAAGTGAGCAGGTAGTGTGCTTCATTATCAGAAAATAACAAACCTAACAAGTTAAACTTGGCGAAAATAATCTAAATCTAATAAATTCATAATGTGCCAAACAGCTTTTGTATAAACTTAAACATCTTCTAACAGAAGAAAAATGTGTAAGTGCAACAAATCTAGCATATGAGATCACTAAAACGGATTAGGTACTTTTCAGCTAAGGAAAGAGAAGAAACTGCTTTCAGATAATGAAAGAAAATAAACTTGAGGCCACCAAATTCCCCATTTTTGAACCACCAAATGTTTGGTTTGGTTTGGTTTGTAATTTCTCTGTTAAGTGGCAAATGTTGTAGTCCTTCAAATACTATTTAAATAATTTTTTTATGTGACATTCTTTAAGCATGAGAGGCAATATTCACAAAATCACACGTATCCTATATCTTTATCCCTCTTTGAGTCAAGAACAAGCTCATCGTAAAAGCTCACAAAATAGTCTTTCTTCCTATTCAGACTCATCTTAGCACAACAACAGAGGTCGTAAATTAAAGGGAGGCAGACTACAAATGGTGGCAGCATAACATATAAGAGTTTAAAGAATGGAAAGGTGCAGTATCTGGAGTTACCTCTCTCTGCCAAAAGCTCGTCTATTTGGACATGAGTCCCAGGAACAAGGATAAATTTTATCCCCAAACCATGAAGGAGGGAGATGTCCTGCATGGAGAAGCATATATGAAGTCAACTAACAGAACAGATAGCTATCAGATATAGTTAGGAGTCACTTACGTAGAATCAATCAATCGACTGATGATCCAGTCAAACAGATCTCTAACTTGCAAGGGATTTTTATAGTAAGTAGCTTTGGCACTTAGGTCACTGGAGTTCGCTGCTAAACCTAGCAGGTCTCTGCAGCTATTAACGTCTACTTCAAGACGTGGCTTGAATGAAAAAATTTATTTATGTAAATTTCACAATGAAGATCAAAATTGGACTTGACCACTTAGTTTCACAGCCCTATCCAAGCAACCTAATATATAGAACTGCAGCACACACTACACAGTCATGTTTCTGTTTTCCTTCCATTGAAGAACCTTGATGAATATGCCTAATATAACAATAATTGGGAAACTAATAGGTTCCCTTATCTGTAATTGTTCTGCCAAACCATTTAAAAACTAAAGATTCTTCAATATCCAAACACCTAAGAATACTGAAGTTAAATTAATTCCATTCACCTGCCAACTGAATCTGAAGTAAAGAAAGCAGGTATATCATTTTTGGAAAAAAAATATATATATACATAAACAGTCATTATAAAAACATGAATAAATCTTTACCCTCTCCACATGAATGGTGCGAAATTGATTCCTATTTCTAGCAAAAAAAAAAAGAAGAAAGAAAATCCTTCCATCTACTCAAAAATAGCAACCATCACCAAACATGCAATCGCAGGATGTTGAGCCTTCAAAAAGAAAAATACTGGAACAAATGACCAATAAAAGATAGTAATGGTTGAACTCCAATCGTAAACATTATCTTTTAAGCAACAGTATGTGAAACAAACAACCTACTACAAATTACACGACGGAAAAGTTCTGTACTTCATAGTTCCAGCAATGAAATGCATGCATGTAACACCCATTATGATAGATAGAAAGTATCTAAAACAGGGTAACCCAAGTAACTTAAAATAATTCAAGACTGCACTGGACCCACTGAAAGGTGTTAAAAGATTTCTTGACTGAGAAAGAATCAAACAGAAGATGTAAATAAAAGTACAAAAAACCAGCCTTAAAGCTCAGGTTAGTTCAATACTTGACTGAAATAGGAAAAAAGATGCGTTTTTTTTTTTGTGTGTGGGGTGGGGGGAGGGGGGTGGGGGGGAAAGAAGATGGTATTGAAACGGAGCCATTAACCAAAAAAGGTAGAAGCAATGTAATATCTTGAGACAAAGGAAGACGTCATTCTTTTTCTTGGTGTGATTGGGTGGATAAATACTACCATCTCCATTTCCTCTAAAGAGAAAAATATCTTCTTGTTATGACTCATAGGTTTGAATTGGGACAACTGCCTTTTGTCTTTAAAAAAGCTTTATAGCAATTTTCTCGCTTGAAGGAACTCCTGTCAAATAACTAGATCCTGAAATAGCACATCTAGGCCATTCAGCCGCCACTAAAGCTGAACTTAAACAAAATAGGGAAGTGTTAAAAAAAATTCTTTATTCAAATCAAACACTAAAAATATTCCTGCTCTATGCGAGATATGTCTGGAGGACCAAATTCCCAAACTTATTTCAAAAAAAAAATTCAAGTTGAAAGAAGTAAAACATGACAACTTATTTGAGAAGGGTGGTGGACACTAAGAAGTATTTTGTTATTATTTCTTTAGTGGTACAAACACTCAATACTCTCAAATACAAATATTCTATCTACTACAAATTACTACGAAACTCTTTTACAACACACTACTATTTTTCCTCTCTCTCCTTCTTTATTTCTCTCTTTATATTTCTTACTAACTTGGATTTGTTGTTACTGGGATGCTCTCCAAGGAATGCTTAGAAGGCTATTTATAACCTTAGTTTTGTGGTTAGTAAACACTATTAGGATTGGTAAATACTATTAGGGTAGGTGATTACTATTGGGAGTAGATGGGGTTAAATGGTAATTTGGTGGCGATTCTCACACTCCCCCACATCACCAACTTCTCCATCACGAGTTTAAGTGGATCTCTAAATCATGCCTAAATGCTTGGATTTCTTGAGTGTGGAAGACTCTTCAACATTGACTTCTACATCATAATCTTGAGTCTGTAATAGCTCACATGGCCAAGCCAAGAATGCTATAAATCAGCCATCTCATTCTTTCTAGATTTATCTATGTATGCCAATTCCGCTGACATCACATAGACTTATTCTACTTTCCATCCCTCCATAACAGGTTCTCCTAGTAGTTTTAAGTTTCGATAGGCTTTTACATCTTATGGCCTAAATACTATATAGTTTTCAGAACCTGTCAATTGGGAAATAGATAAAATATTCTTTTTCATACCCAGCACGTGGTATACATCTTATAGTTGTATCTGATTCGGGTTGTAGCGCAGTATAAACATAGTCTTTCTGATGTGTGTGATAAGTAACCTTGAATTATTCGTTATCATAACTTTTCGTCCGCCTTACTACTCCTTCATATTGACAAGCTTCACCTTGTCTCCCGTCGTGTGGTTGGAACAGCTAGAATCATCGATCCAATCTTTATTATAGTAGATTTCTTCCTAATCTGAAACTGCTGCAAATGCGGACTCAAATTCTTCTATGATCGAGGTTAGTGTCATACCAATAACCTCGTCTTCGTTGACTGATACGTCTTCAATAATGGCCACGGATGCTTGGATATCTCATTCTTTTTCATCATCTTGACATCTGCGCGATGCTGCATCATTGCCCTGTGTAGGTCTTTCTCTTGTAGCAGTTGTCTCTAGAGAAATATCGTTTATTCTCGCAGTTGTAGTAGCTACCATCAGGTCGCCATGCTTAGTGATAACCTTGCTTCTCACTCTGACGTGCTCTTCTGGTGTATGAAATCCTTGGCTACATAACTGAGTCAACCTTTGCATACTGATTACTTCATTCCTTGTTGCTGAACAGCGCATCATCTTCACTTCTTATTGAAATGCCAGCTATTTGTTTGGCTAAGGTCTCCTGTATAGCAAGTAAACTCTCCAACTCGTAATAGTGTTGGTTGAGTCGGTCAGTCGTGTATAGCAGCAACGAGCCCGTGGTACTGCGGTCTCAAACCATGGATGATTATTCTTCTTATCATTGTATCAAAACTTTAGAATCTGGATCCAATTGAGCAATATCTAAACAGAGTGATTTTACTTGTTTGAAGTACTAACTGGTTGTCAGATCATTCTGTTATAAGGTCATCAATTGATTCTTCAGGAGTTGAAGTCGAGCATCATTCTTCTTCGAGAAGAGTGTGGCGAGAGTACCACATGCCTCCTTCGGAGTTCTGGCCTCTCCCATATAGTCTACAAGATCTTCTATTATCATCTTTACCACATAAATAGCATTGCCGACTTTAATGTTCAACTTCCTTAGTGCTTCGTAAGCCTCCCGAGGTGTTGTAGTTTCGGCACCTCCGATGACCTCCTAGAGGTCTTGTCCTTGCAAATAGACATACATATCTCCCAATAGTTATAGTTGTTATCGTTGAGTTTCTTATGTGTAGTAGTAATACTTGCCAGATCCACCATCATAACGTGATACTGTTTCAGTATCTCCACGCAAGTTTGGTTCCTAACCAACCAACTTCACTGTTTCGGACTGAGCACAAACTTCGGTCTTCAACCGATAGGATCACTATAGGAGAGAGTCGATCCTTGACTGCTTGCTCTGATACCAATTGTTGATTTGTGAGAGTGGCTCTAGTACCAATTGTTGAGTTAAGAAGGGTGATGGACACTAAGACATATTTTGTTATTATTTTTTTAGTGCTACAAATACTCAATACTCTCAAATACAAATACGTGAGAATCATCACCAAACTATCATCTACCCCCACCTCCCCCCAATAGTAATCACCTATATAGTATTTACCAGTCCCTAATAGTGTTTACCAACCACAAAACCAATGTTATAAATAACCTCCTAAGCATTTTTTGGAGAGCATCCCAGTAGCAACAAATTCCAAGTTAGCAAGAAATATAAAGAGAGAAATAATGGGAGAGAGAAAAAAATAGCGTTTTGTAAAGGAATTTAGTAGTAGTTTGTAGTAGATTTATATTTGAGAGTATTGGGTGTTTGTACCACTAAAGAAATAGTAACAACAAAATATTTCTTAGTGTCCACCACCATTCTCAAATCAACAATTGGTATTAGAGTCACTCTCACAAATCAACAAAGCATCGCTGCCACCTAGCGGATGTACTATTATCAGACCAAAATTGGACCTTGAGTTTAACACCCCCCCCCCCCCCCCCCAACCCCCAACCCCACACATGCACACCTCTTTCCCTTGGTGTGTTCTATCCGCATCATGAACTTTGTAAACCATACAAAGACAGAAGACAATTACACTCCAAAGTCATGCAACCTATTTCGAACAATAGAATTACAACATAACGTAAAGCAGCAATAATTAAACTATAAAATTTTCACTTCTTTCTTTCCAATTAACATTGTAATTTTTTCCAGTAAAACCTCCAATTACTAGAAACTAACAAAAAAAAAACATCAACCACATAAGCATTCTTACAGAACGAACTTTAGGGAAACTAAGACCTTAAGACTACATTATTGGGGGAGTCATTGAAAATGAAACTTTTGCAGAGCTCTACCAAACCGAAGCAAATCTCACTTAACTATTTCTCCAGATGAACCCAGTTTTACAAATTCCAACAAATTAAGAGCAAAACTTGCAACTGAACTTAATCAAACATCAGAACACCAATAAAGAGGGAAGATCCATACCTGAAGGATGCTATCCAAGTATGGACTGGCGACGATCTCCCCCGAGATCACAACCACAAAGGTGCTCCCTCTGTGTCCCCTAATGTAAGGCCACGCCTCTCTGAAGCACCCCACGAACTGCTCCCTCTCGTCGTCGGCAGTTCCCCCGCCGCCACAGCGAACGGAGAGATTCCTGCGACCTCGCTCCACGGGGGAGAGAATCGAGATGTAGGTCCTCCGCCGATCGGAGAATCTCCCGGCGGCGGCGGGAGAGGAGAGTAGAGATCTAGGGCAAGCGACGGCCATGAGAGATAATGAAACCCTAGAGAGAGAAAATGAAGAGGGGAGAGAAGGGGGGGGCGGTGATGAGACGCGGCGAGGAGAGATGGATTTGGCGCGCAATATGTCAGGAATCTGCGTCGCTACCGTCGCGTTGTAATTATTAAAGCGGAGACGGCACGTGAGTGTGAGACTAGACTTATGGACCTCCGATAGACCGAGATATGACAAAATTTTGTCGAAACCTCCCTTACTATTTCACTTATTTGCACATGTTAGAAAATAGAATTTGTAAAACTACAAGTCGACGAGTGAAGGGATGTGTCATGTACGTTTATCCGAACCAAATCAAGGCCGGATACAATGTCCTGCAGCACCGCTTTTCAAAATGGAAAACTCCTGGGGACTCCAAAATAAGGGACCCTGAGGGGACAGGTGAGGTGTCAGCATCCCAGGGACTGACACCTCATATGTCCCCTCAGGGGTTCCCTTTTTGGGGTCCCTGTAGCATTGCTCTTTCAAAATTTGTTAAGTAGTTATGGGGTTATTTGTTGGTGTAATTTTGGGGTAAGTGAGATAATTTTTTAAACTTTATTTTATGGTGTTATTTATTGGGACAATGAGATTGAGATTTTACTTGAATGTGTTATTCATTAGGAGAATGAGTTTGGGACAATTATCCTTGTTTTTTCCCAAAATTATCCAACTTTAATACAAACTTTTTATCTCCAACTTTAATACAAACATTTTATCTCAGCCTCTAAAAATTACCACATTCTTAATTTTAGGACAATCATGAGGAAAGTGAGATTATTTGAAATACTAATTTATTAAATATCTAATATATGTTAATTGTATTGTAATATATAATATATCTTAATTATATTATATTATAAAATTCTATTATAACGTAAGATAATAAAATATTATATAATATTATCTGATATAACATTATTATATATTATTATTATTACATATTAGTTAATAATATTTTATATATTAGGATTATAATATTATAATATTACTTTTTATTATTTAATATATATTTTATTAGTTAGAATAAAAATATTATTGTAGTCTTTTTATAATATAAATTATTATATTATAATATAGTGATTATATATTTAATATAATAATATATTAATAATATTATAAGATAATTTATCATATAATAATTTACTATTTTATTATACTTTATTATATATATTGTCAATATTATAGTAGTTATAATATTAAATAATATTTTATTACTACAATAAAAATTATAATAACATACTACATATTAAAATAGGATAATATGTATAAAATTAATACAATATATTATATTATTTAATAATATATATTATTTAATTAATAATATGGAACATATTAATAGTATATTATGGTTATTATAAATATTATATTTTAATAAGGAGTCATGCCATCAATTATTCTATTTAAATTATAGTAATTGTTATAAAATAAAACAAAATACTATATTTTTAATAATAATGTAATATTTTAAATAATATTATATTGAATTAAACGAAATATTATAATATTTGGTTAAATATTGTATTAAATATATTGTTTGTATATTACATCAATTATTATGTAATATATCATATTATAATAATATATTATATTATATTAATTAATAACATTAAATATAGTTATAATTAATTAGTAATTATAATATATTATATTATATTTTAGTATAAAGTAAAATAATGTATTATATTATAATAACATACCAAATAATACACTAAACCAATTAGGTAAATTAATTTAGACTTAATTGATAGATAAATAGTGTATTTTAATAAGGTACCACATCATCAATTATCCCACATGAATTGTCAAATTAAATATTCAAATTGTCTCATTATCCTAAATTATCCAACTTTACACCACTCAAATTATCCCAAAGGGATAACATTGTTCCATTGGAACAATTATCCCACTTAGCCCCAACTTGCCCCAACCAATAACCCCCCTTAGAAAACTATTAATAGTATTCAAGACGTTGATATTATCAAGTGGTTTTTGTTTCTAAGCCTAATTATTTACTATTATCAATCCAAATCACATATATATTTTGATTCCCAAATTGAAAAAAAAAACATGTATACTTTGATGTTGTTGGTGCAAGGAAAAAGCTATAAAAAGAAAACGACATGCATCGTCATAGTCTGTTATGGAAAGATTTAGTAAACAAAACCGGGATAATCTGATTAGATAACAACTAGATTGAAGTTGATGTAGAATGAGGGGGGTCCAAAGAGATGAGTCAACTTGCTCCTCTGCGAGTTCCAAGGCTCCGACGATCAGATATTATGCATTCATGGGGTAAGTAAGGAGTTAAAAGATGTTCCTACCAAAGGCCCCTCCTAGGCTCAAATCAACGGTTCATATATGAATAATATTCTTTAAAATTAAAGACTTAATATATAAACAGGTTGACCCGACATCAGCAGAAGGGCCTGAAGCTCGAGTTCAAGTTAGGCTTCTGCTCAAATGATCATGCCTCAACATAAGTTCTTCTATCCTACGTGTATACCATTTAATAATAAAAATTTCAAAACTATTTTTCTGCTCTGATCTTAATCATGATTCAAACGGGAAAAAAAAAAAACAAGCTATATATAAAACTTCTGAAATGTTAATTTTAATAACATATGATTCATGGGTAACATGCTGAAAATTATTCAGTAACTTACTTGTAGATAGTTGTAGCATATCACATCTAATATTACAAAATTTTAATTTTTTTAACGCATATTTTAAATTTGGGTTGGTAGTATACTAGTATCTACACCTTTAAGGGCGAATGCATTATAATTTGTTTTTAAAGAATTTGTGGAGGAGAGGTCGGTTGCATCCCTAAGATTATGCAAAATTAATTACATTATAAAGTATTGTGAACTTACACTCCACCCCAGCCCACACAAAGAAAAATATTTGCACCCCATTCGGGTTGTGGTCTATTGAAGTCGGGAATTTAGCATATTTGTTAAGAATGTTATTTTATACTATTATATTTTAATTTTTTGAATAAATAGATATTTGTTATTCGCTCCCTAAGAATGTTTTGTTTTGTTTTTTTTATTCGCTACTGCACATCTTTGTATCTATTGATAGTCTTCTGCTCTTTTTTCTCTCATTTTTAACGGTTTTAGTATTATTTGTGGAAGCCACTATATGTTGTTAGATTGTTGTTATTAAATGCTCCGTTTGGAAAAGGGTTAATGAAGAGGGGTTAAAGAGAATGATTAATGTACTTAGCCCATTTGATAATCCGAATGACTAAATTATTAACCCGTTAAATAAGTTTTATTTTAGCCCTTATGATCAGTTTTAGTGTTTGGGAATAACAATGATTTTGACTATTTTCTTTATAATTAGAAGGGTTAACTCTTATTCCATCTAAATAGGAGTATTAGTAAACCCCTCAATTTGAGAGGTTAACTCATTTTAACCCCTCTAGAGGGGTTAACTTAACACTTCTATATTTTTTATGTTTGGCAAATTATGAAGGGTTAACTCACTTTAACCCTTATATAGATTTGTTGTGTTTGGCAGGTTAAGAAGGGGTTAAGTCTCCTTAACCCCTCACTTAACCCTTTGTCAAACAGTACCAAAGGGAATAAAGTAGGTCATAGCACAAGACCCTACAAAATAAAATCTTTGATTTCATGCATGTCCACTAAAATATTAGTTAGCACAACCAAAATTTGCGTGCTAGCCATATCTTAGGCTCTACCAAATCGATCCTAATGGACTAACAAGACATACTGAGAATTGATTCACTAAACAATTTGGAGGTAAAAAAAGGTTTTTATATGAAAATTATCTTAATTTTTACTCAAATTGATGGAAACCATCTTATTGATTTTTTAAATTTACATAAACCGCTTAACAATTTGGAGGAGGTAGAGGAGGATGGGGAGGGGGGAGAGGGGAGGGGAGGGAGGAAATGGAGAGATAAGAATACGGTTAAGGGTAAAACAGGAACTTCAAGTTATTTTTAACAGAAGATTCAAAAGAAGTATGATATTGCAAATATAAGCAAGTTAAGGTGGTTTTTGTCAAAAAAAACTATGAGGTAAATTCCATCAGCTTTTATAAAAGTTAAGGTGATTTAAATATAGAAACCCCGAAAGAAAAGTTAAAAAGAAGAGAAGAGAACTAACAATCCTAAAGTTTGCATGTATCTTCACCTTATTAACTTATTTCTTAGAGGTTGCGTAAGTCACATGTTTTCGAGATGTTTCTTAATTTAAGTTTACAAGTTATTTTAAACCCTTCCTTCTTTTCAAAATGTTTCGTTAGAGTGTGAATTTTATCATAACATATAAAAATCAATATTGAGAAACAATGAGTAGATCTCATCATTTGAAATTTGGAGAAAATAAAAAGGTATCAGATGACAACTCATTTTGCTAAACGAGCTACTAAGGATTAGTCACGTAGTTAAATTTACTCTACTAGTCGGATCGAAAGGTATGAGTCTCACTATTGTATCTCTAGATAGTTGTTAAATGAGCCGTCACTGCATAACAATAAATTATTTACAATGACAAAAAATTTGAATTCCTTTAAATTGTACCATGGACTTTTGTGTTCTCATAATTATATAATTCATGATTTTTTAAAGAAAAATCAAGAAAGTTTTCTAAAAAATCCTAGCTACATTTTTGGTAATTCTGTGGAAAAAAATAGTTTTTATACAATTAATCTAAAATTTATGATTATATTAAAAATCTAGCCTTTTCACAGATAATGACATCATATGAATTAAGATGTTGATGTAAAGTTTTATGTATTTCTATTGGCACACCAAATAATTGCTCTTCACGAAAAAACTTGATAGGCCCGGTAGTCCCTACAGTCATCACTGTCATCATGTCCTTTCTATTTTATAACTTATACTAGCATTACTGTATGTGTAAATTGTTGGATAGCGGATTCCTAATATATTTTGGTAACACGTGGTTATTAGGATTCCTAATCTATTTTGGTAACATGAGGTTATTAGGATTCCTAATCTATTTTGATAATAGGTTATTAGGATTCCTAATTTGTTTTGGCTTTTGGTTTAAAATTCCTAGTATGTTTATCATTTTAGGATTTCTATATATATGGAACAATTGGAAGAGAGATTTGAGAAGCAAATTAGGGACATTTGGAGCACAGAAAAGAGGTATTTTCTGAGCTATTTGTTTAGGGTTTTGTTTGGAGAGATTAAGAGCTTGTTGGTGTTCGAGCGGGAAATTGCGTTATTCTTCATTGATGATTCTGTTACAACTTTGACAACAACTTTATGCGTTTACAAAGAGATCCGGTCTTTTTATAAGATCCGGCTTACAACAAAATCAAAACAAAGAAATAAAAATTACAACTTTCCTTGAACAAATCACGAGTTTCCTGTTTTACGGTCGCTCGCTTTGTGGGGTTCTTCGCCTGTGCCGGGGTTGAGTACCGTGGACCACCGCGTAATCTCGATCTGAACAGATCTACGTGGTATAACGGGTACTATCCCACCAAGGAGATAATAGCCGAGAGGGATCGTTTTACCAAGGAAACGCTCGCTCTAATCTCGGGATCTAAGAACCAAGCTTAGATCCGGAGTAGTATCACGTAGATCTGGTTATCCAAGTCTCCAAGCCTTCACAATCCGAGTTGAGGTCGCAATCCGGCAGAGTTTCGGCTCTTCAGAAGTTTCAGAAAAAGTCCTCCCAATATGAACGAGTGCCAGGCCTATTTATAGGCACTCAAGACTGTGCCTTTGGCACAAAAACCGCCTAGCCACCTCTGGGTGGCTCGGCCATAGCCGAGCCACCCTGAGGTGGCTCGGCCACCGAGCCACCCTAGGGTGGCTCGGCTTGGGCCGAGCCACCTTAGGGTGGTTCGGTTCGGGCCGAGTTCCCCCAGGTGTGCTGGTTTCGTCGTTTTCCGGTGTTTCCGGTTCTCCGTCGTTCGGATTTGATTCGGTTTCTGGAATCGACTCACTGACTTGATTCCAAATATGGCAGTTAATCCGTTTCTGAGTTCGAGTCCGGGATTGGTCTTGATTCGATCGTTATATCACCGAGTTCGCTCTTGTTTAGATGACTCGGTGATTCCCCGGAATGTTGGTTCGATTCCACGTGCGTACGTGTTCCATTGTTCGTGTGCCTTGTCGCCTCGATCTTTCGTTGATTTGTTCAGGTCTTGATTCGATTCCCCGAATCTTCATTTGGCAGTAGCTCCGCTTCGGTGTTTGAGTTCAAGTCCGTTTTGTTGTTGGACGACTCGTTAACTTTCCGAACCGTTGGTTTGGTCCCGCATGCGAACGTATTCCGTTGCTTGCGTGTCTCGTCGCCTCGTCGCTCGAATGTCCGTCGTTTTGTCGAATCATCGTGCTGAGCTAAGCTAAGGGACCTATAGGCAATTTTATACGCCTACAGTTGGTGAGATTAGTTTGTTCCTTCGAGTGATTTGTAATCTATGTTTGTACTCTTTTTCTATTAGTGAAAACCTCATCCCCTTCTTACCCCGTAGACGTAGGCAACTTGCCGAACCACGTAAAACTATTGTGTTTGGATTTGTGCTGTTGTTTTGATTTGTTTGGCCTTTATCTCGACGTTTGTTTGATTTGGTTCTCGAAGCACGCCCGTTTGGTTGTCCCGCTTCCGCGCCGCGCACAATAATTGGTATCAGAGCTCCAGATTTTAGATCTAGGGTTTTGTCTTGGTTGGAGGAGTAGATCAATTTGGAAGTTCGGTTAGGGCTTCGTTTGGTGAGAAAGGTGGGATCTTTTGGTAAAGACTCTATCTTTTTCAGTTTGGATCTATTCTTTATTTGTTCCGTATTGGTTTGTTGGCGCTTGGGCTATTTGGAGGAGTAGATCAATTTGGAAGTTTGGCTAGGGATTCGTTTGGTGAGAAAGGTGGGATCTTTTTGGTAAAGACTCTATCTTTTTTAGTTTGGATCTATTCTTCATTTGTTCCGCATTGGTTTGTTGGCGCTTGGGCTATTTGGAGGAGTAGATCGCTTTGGAGGCTCTTCGAGGGCTTCGTTTGGAGATAAAGGTGGGATTTTTCCTATTTGTGGATCTCGTTGCCATCATACGGGGTGAGATCATTTGGAGACTCCTGTTAGGGTTTCAATTGGAGGTAAAATTCTTTCCTTTATCAGTTTGAATCTATTCTTCATTTGTTTGTGCTTTGAGATAGTTGGCCGAGATAGAAGGATTTGAGACTGGGTTATTTGTTTGTTGATACGGTGCATTGGATTATTGAGAAGTGTCATTGACCTGCATATTGAAGTCCTTTGAGCACGTTAGTATGAGCAAGAAGACCGAGGTGGAGTTTGGCACTTCTATTTGATGATTGAGGGGTCTTCTATTCAAGCATTTGGGGGCCTTCCAAGGAGGCATCATTGAAAGGTAATTGGTATTTTGGTTTTCTTTGTTGGGGATTGTACTAGGCATTTGTGGGTTGCAACCAAGTCCTGTTGGTTTTGAAGTCCTAGTAGTCAACAACAGTTGAAGAAGTGTATTGGCAATAAGGTGAATGTACTTCATTCTGGTTGTAGAGGGAGGTACAAGAGGGACCTACTGTATTTGTGCCGAGCTCATGGCAGTTTGAGACACTTCATTGGAGAGGAAACATTGGGACGACGAGATGAGATGACAGTTTCAATGGGTCGTTCCTTTCTGGAGGAGGATCGGCGTTGGTTGTCGAGCATTGGTTCTAGTTTTGAAGGTTCGACATATTTGGGTCATCTTAGTCATAGGTCGCTGACTGCTGCATTAGGAGTTATTGGATCTGGTAGAGCTGCTTCAGATTTTGGTTGGCGTCGGATATTTGGTTACCCAATATTTGGTCACATCAAGGATGTGGGATTTGATCTGATTGCACGTTTGGGATTCAGATGCTTATTTGATTATCAGTTAGGAGCTTCTGATTTTATTCTGAGCAGATATGTCACATTGGACTCTCAGCAGGTAGAGAGTGTTGATCGGGTCGTTTAGATATCGCAGCAGGTGGAGGGTGATGCTATTCCATGTTGGCTGGAGTTTACTCCACATACTCCAGATCATACTGCATCGTTTGGGATTCCAGATGAGGTGACACAGATGGGGATCATTTGGTTTTGGATGCAGATGATATTGGTGAAGAGTTACAGACTTTTCTATTTGATTGAAGGCCTTTGGAGTCCGTTTGGGTGAACTACGTGAAGGTTTGATTCATTGGGCAAGAGGATACGTATGCAGACTTTATGATGCAGCCGATTTGGTGAGTAGATACCGATGTTTGGGTGAGTGTTCGCACTCCCGTTTGGATCTCGACTTGTTGTGGATTGAGTCTGTTGTTGTGGATCGTTTCACTTCGTACTGGACGCAACAAGTGAGGCATTTGGTTTGGTCGGTGTCGGCTCAGTTTTGGAAAAACTTCGCCGAGGTGAAGAATTGTTGGATAACGGATTCCTAATCTATTTTGGTAACATGAGGTTATTAGGATTCCTAATCTATTTTGGTAACATGAGGTTATTAGGATTCCTAATCTATTTTGGTAATAGGTTATTAGGATTCCTAATTTGTTTTGGCTTTTGGTTTAGAATTCCTAGTATGTTTATGATTTAGGATTTCAATATATATGGAACAATTGGAAGAGAGAATTGAGAAGTAAATTAGGATATTTGGAGCACGGAAAAGAGGTATTTTCTGAGCTATTTGTTTAGAGTTTTGTTTGGAGAGATTAAGAGCTTGTTGGTGAGATTAGTTTGTTCCTTCGAGTGATTTGTAATCTAAGTTTGTACTCTTTCTCTATTAGTGAAAACCTCATCCCCTTCTTGCCCCGTGGACGTAGGCAACTTGCCGAACCACGTAAAACTATTGTGTTTGGATTTGTGCCGTTGTTTTGATTTGTTTGGCCTTTATCTCGACGTTTGTTTGATTTGGTTCTTGAAGCACCCCCGTTTGGTTGTCCCGCTTCCGCGCCGCGCACAACATAAATGTTCGTGCAAAATAATATTAAAACTTAATTAATTTGATTTTCATATAGAAAGAGGCATTTTAATACCCTAAAGTAGTACAGATATTTCTAAGACCTTTTTATGATATTGTTTTCATTTAATATGTGATACTTTATCTTAGGTAATGCGAAAATGGTTATGGCATATTTATATTGGAATGTATTAAAATTCTAATTTTTTTCATTTATTATATTTATTTACATGGAAAAGAACTTTGTCATTTCGTATATATACTTTTTATAAAATACAATGTTATAGATATGGAATTAGTAAGCTCACAATGTGTTTTAAAAAGCTCTAGAAATGAAGAAAAAGAAAGAAAACAAAAGAAAAGAAAAAATTTGTGTAAAATTATCAAATTGTCTTCATCTCTTTAATGAGATGAAGGACCATTTCCCGTATCTTTTAAAGTTTTCCTACCCTCACTAAGGTTTTAATATAGTAGTATATATAGATATTATATATCTACACCTTTTAATTTGTAGATTTAATAATTAAAACTATTTAGTTAATTTTCTATATAAGGGATATGTGTATATGATTTTAGAGATCGAGGAGAGAGAGAGAACGAGAGGGAGAGTGGTAAGGTAAGTACAAAATGGTGAGAGGAGGGCGAGGGCATATAGGATGATTCTTTGTAGCGACCAAGATATTCCACAGTGCTCATTTGCATATTCTCTAGAATCTTCCTCTGCTTACTTAAAAATTAAGGTGCATACAACAATTATATCATTTTTCATTGTTTGTTTATTATAGTCCTGGAAAAATATGTTTAGTTGCATGCATAACCATCCAATAGCACACACTCTACACCCGTACTAAACTTTCCAATTCTGCAAATTTACTTTACTATATGTAGAACTTTCTACTTATGAACGAATTGTTAACGCGTACATATTTTGAGGTAACAAGACATTTTTTTGGCTAGTCAGCTAATAACACATCAACTACCTTAATTGGAAACAACTCACTAATAGAAAACAGACAATCCGTAAAATCATACACAGAGACAGAGTTAGGTCCATTCTTGTTTTCTTTTCTTTTCTTTTTTATAATTATTTTAAAACATGTTAATGGATGGTTTAGGTGAGAGAGGCTGCGGTTTGTATCAAAAAATAGGCCCCACCAAATCATGCATTATTTACAAACTTCCAAATCTACTTTTTAATTCTTTAGGAACGGGGCCAGTCTACATAAAATTAGACGGCTGTGGTTGCTTTAGATGCTAACTAACAAAATTGACCGGCGCTTTATCGAAGCTTCTGTGTAAAAATAATAAAAATATATAGTTTAAGTATTTAGCCTAAAAATATGGCCTACAGCAGTGCTACTCCATAGATATTAGTTGGAGTAATGATGGCATATCCGTAAATAAATTCCTTAAAAATAGCTCTCACAATTCTAGGTAGATAGATTTGATGGTTATGAGGTGTTCCACAACCAAAATTATAATTAACTATGGGTAAAAAGGTTATTTTAGGAGATATAATTTATGAGAGAAACAAGATTTATCATTGATTAGAATTCTTTAATTAACTATTAAAACTGAAGCTTTTCTCCGCACTTTCCATTAGAAGAAACCGGTCGGCCTTCAAAAAATCTCGTGAAGAGAAAGAGAACGTCATGAAAGGTACCTCTTATTTTTCATTTTTTTAAAAAAAATTAATTATATAGTATGATGTAGTTGTTAATCTTCGGCTTCTTCCTTCTATCTCTGATTTCTTTTCTTCCTTTTTTCCTTTTTTTTCTTTTGTACGGTGGAACTGAGACGGGAGAAAGAGAATGGTTGCGTTTATGATAGAAAGAGATTTTTGAAAGACTAAAATACTCTTTCTTATTTTAGTTAATTTGTTATTTTTGTCAATTTAAAATTTTAAAAAAAACCTATTTTTGGAGTACCGAAGCAAACCTCAAAAATATATTGTACACCTAATACTTAGAATAAAATAATAAGTTAAAACAAAATACAACATCTTATAATAATACAAAACTACTAATATACAATAGTTTAAAATTAGAATTTTTAAATATGTTAGATCCAAGATGATCTAGAAAGTGTGTGGGTCTAAAAGTAAATAAACATAAAACTTTCAATTTAGAGATAAGATCATACTCCTTTTAAAAACACGAGTTCAGAAAAAAAATTCATGGTCAATATTAACCTTGATCATTTTAAATATTTTTATTTAAATGTTAATCGATTCTAATTTTAATCATATCTTATCTAATTGCACGTGAACTATTTATAGCTCAACAATTTAAAAAAATATTTTAAATATTTTATTTAAATTTTAATCTATCCAAATACTAATTATATCATATATTAACTCCATATGAACTACCTATAGCTCAAACAATTAGAAAAAATAAGATTAAGGAAGTATACATAGATAACATATTATAATACATGAAATATTATAAAAAACCTAGAAGTTTCAAAAATTGCATATAATAGCCTTCAAAGTTTAAAATTACAAAAACACCTCAACTTTTTTAAACTTAAGAAACAAACATGGACTCTAAAAATTTAAATTTTACAATTAACATCCTCAACGTTTTAAAAATTGCAGAAAAAAATTAAAAGTTTAAATTACAAAAAAAACCCTAATATTCTGAGATTTCAAAACTTAGAAACAACATAGATGTATTACAGGGATTATCATTAGGCACTTAAAATTTTAAAATTTCTAAAAAAAATAACATCAAAGTTACAAAAATTACAAAAACTCCCTTTAAAGTAATTTTTTTAAATCCTAAAATTCTAAAACTTATAACTGGTACACGTCAAATTTAGAAATTATCAGCAGATCGTTAAAAATTTAAGTTTTTCAAAAAATAACCCAAAATTTTAATAATTATAAAAATACCTTCAAAATTTTAAAGTTACAATAAACAGTCTAACATTTAAAAACTTATCACCAACACATGAAACATAATAATTATAAGCACCCAACTTAAAATTTAAAATTTTTATAAAACACTTATAAAGTTTAAAAATTACAAAACACACTCTTAAAAGTTTAAAATCATAAAAAGGGCTAAAATTTGGCAAAGAAAAGAGGAAATGTTTGATGTTATTACATTAAGATATATAAATTTAACTTTCAATTTAAAATTTATCATCCCTTTTCAGCATCTAAAAGTATTCTAAGTTGATGCCAGTAAAAATAGTAATTATAGTAGATTAAAACGATCCAGTTAAGGAATAAGAATTTAAAAATATATGATAGATTAAAAATTAGCATTACTGTATAAATTCAAGGAACTACATATAATTTTACTAATAACATTCATTAATAGAAGACAAATTAATAAAAGACTATAATATAATAGGTTAGTATTAATTGATTATAATGTATAAACATTCATCTCTATTGTTGATAATATTTATAGGATAAAAAAATGCAATGAGTTATATATAGAGAAACTATCAGAAAGTTCAGAGTTAACCATTAAAAGAACTAAGTTATTTTATTTTAAATGAAGAAGTTAAGAAAATAAACTCAAAATTCGAAAACATTCATGAATCACCTGAATTGACATTGATAAAAGGCATCTCTAGCAAAAAAAACACTAACCGAGTTCCCCTTAAAGAACATATTGAACAATTTTGTTCTAATTAAAAATGCATTCTTCATGAAATATACAAGAAAAATTAGTAAGTACTTAATAAATTTTTATACTTTATTATTGAAATATTAAGGAATCATAAACTTAGCATAAAGTTATATATAAATAATTTTGCAATAGAAACTAAAGTGAATCAGTTGATCAACTATATTGTGAGATATAATAAGCTAGATAATATGAGAAATATCACTATAATGGACAAAAAGTATGCACATGATACTTAAGATACCATAGCATAAGTAAAAAAAATTAAAATTGATATTTTTCTTTTTTCTACATAGTGGCACGACTTTACAAGTAACCTTATTTGGGGATATGACTACCAACGAAGAATTAATTTTTAAGGACATGATCAAAGATAAGCATGTAATAGTACTATCATATTTTAAGATCTTTAGATATGAAGGTAACATATTTTACAACTAAAATTCTTGTTAAATGCCCCTAAACATAAAATTTACCTTATATCTGTTTCAAATTTGTAGGAAAGATATGCATATCATCGTAAATTATGTTAATAATAAATATCAATTTAAAGATACAACTTATTGAAGAAATAAGAAAATAATAAGTAAAACGAATAAACATCCATATAACATGATAAAGAAAAAATATTATACTTTAAAGCTGATATGCAAGGCTCATTTAGAACAAGCTGATAAAACAAAAGCATCTCCATTAATGCTATTTTTAAATACAACACAAATTTAAATTATTGAATATTTTATAGAATAGCTTAATTTTTTTAGTAAAATCAGAAAACTTTAAAAGGGATTTTCATGAACTATTTTAATATGGTTATATGGATGCTTTTATCATATAAAAGTGTACTAGAGTTAGCATTAATCTTTATTTTATAATTTTTTTCTAAAGTCTATCAATGATTAATAACAAAATTTATATTATCTTTAGTTTCATTCTAGCCAACTTTTAATTAATCATATTGACTTATTGGTTTTAATTATCCATTCTTCTTTTATAACGCTATTTTTTCAAGCGTTTTTCACTTTTCCAATATAATACCTTCTCAAGTCAAGCTTGGTTAATTTCATGTTGATCTAAATAATATGAAAATTCAAATTAGCTTTAGATTACATTTATTTCTTATCAATTCAATTATTAAATAAAAATTTTAAATTTGGTGTAGCCCATTCAAATAGCATTAAAAAAATAAATAATCACAATGCTAAAGTTTAAGGATATAATGAGCAAAAACAATCAAAGTGAAACTGAGGAACACATTTTTGTAAAGAAATAAATCAAAAATACTTAATCATAGTATTTAACCATGTGTATTTGCACGTGCATAAAACCTAGTTTTTAAAAGTGAGTGAGTTTAAAAATGAGTAAAGAAAAAACACATCCATAGTTCATTATGCTACAACATTAACATGGAAAAAGCTAAAATATAATAGTTAAGAAATCTTATTACATAGTACACTTAACCATTTAGGAAAAAATAACTATCAACATGAGTTGACTAAAAAAAAGAGGGGAACTTTGAGCTTAGAGGCAAAAAACCAAAAAAAATGGATTAAACATTTAGTAAAAAAAATACACCATAGTTGACCACTTAAAACAAAAATATAATGAATTACAATGTATACCAACCGTTGAAATACAAAATAGATTTAAAAATAATGTTGAGTATTTTGTGTTTAAGACTAGCCTTGGAAATGAGTGAGTTTAAAAATAAATAGCATGATTTTGGATTTAGAACGAAAATGTACAAGGTCATAATAAAATATAGAAACTCACATATGATGAGCCAGTGAAAGTGTAAAGTGAGTTTAAGATTTGTTTGAATGAGTATTTTGATTCTCAAGAGTAATCTTGGAGGTGAGTGACTTTAATAATAAATGAAGGCAAGATTTTTGACGTATACACATAGGAAGAGAATAACTTAAAAAGGCAATTTGCTAAAATTTTGAGTTTATATAGAAATAATATTTTCTATGTCGCCTCATTAGCATGAAAAAAATACAACATTTTTAAGTACTTGATTTATGAAATACATGGTTTATCAAATCAGTAAGATTTCTATGAAAACCGCCCATATAAAAGTGAGGTGGTTTGCACCATTAATAGAATAACTATAATTCCCAAGCTAACCATTAATGGTATAGATTACCCTATTAGATAGGACATTATGATAGAATCTCTACTCTACCTAACCACTTTTGAATAAAGTTTTACATATTAAAATAAAATAGAACAACTTACATGTATAGAAAACTATCAGAATACTTTTGATTTAGAAAAAAATCTTTGGAAAGTAGGCGAATTTAAAAATAAATGAGCATAAGACCTTGACCTTATAGGAAAAAACTCATCTACCATTTGCGACATCACAACAATGTGAAAAAATATATACCTAAAATAATGCTTAAACATTTGGTCTAAAGCACAGTATACCTAGATTCTTAGAAAAAAAAAATATACCAAGTCAAAGTGGAATATAACAACTTAAACCATATGTACAAACTATCACAAATTGAGTTTAAAAATAGCTTGATATAGTTGTTTGACCCTAAAAGTGATTTTCAATGTGTGTAGTTTAAAAATAAATAGGTCTAATAATTTAAATTTATAATAAAAAATCCTTGTAATGGGTACGTTTGAAAATAAATAAGGAAAAGATTTATAGCTAAATAATCAATCTACAGTGGCAACTTATGATATAAAAAATTTATGAAATATAAATTAAGTTCAAAAGTATTTCATTAGAGTATTTTAGGTCAAAAATTGATTATGAAGCGAGTGAACTTAAAAATAAATTAGGAAATTTTGGGTTTACAGCAAAAAAAAACTTTTTATATGGTATGTGGTCCTTCATTAATATTATATTATTGGAACTCATGGAGTATTTCGGGTTTATGATTAATTTTTCAAGTGTGTGGGCCTAAAACTAAATTGGGCTAGCTTATTGAGTTTATAGATGAAAATTTTGTTTATTTGTTATTACTTTTAACTACATTGAACTGGTTTTGTAGAGCTGAGAAAAGTTTCAAGCTTGCTAAGTATTATGTACTTAAGATGGATTTTTAAAGTGGTGGACTTATAAGCAAATTGAGTTGAACATTGTGTTTGTAAACAAAAAATTACTTTTTTTTTCTCTTTTAGCAACGAGCTATTGGGGTGTACTGTAGAACGAATAGAGCCGAGCTACACTAAGATGAGATATGCAATGGTTTTGCTCTAGTATTGGAGATGGTGGTTTGGTACCCAACAAAGAACAAAAAGAAAAAGATTGACTTTAATTTCTAGTTTATTAGATACTTAGTAGTCTCTTCTTAGTTTTTTGCACCAAATCTCGTGTTCCTAATTGACGGGATAATTTCTCTATTTGACCAAGTGCTCAATTAGTAACCCTAAAAAGAAAGATGCATGACCGACATGACCGACCTTTTTTTTTTTTTTACGATGGATATATCCACTAAGTGAGGTTGAAGGAAAATTGAAGATTATATGTTTTTCTCCGTCTGTATGCTTAAGAGCAAGACGCATCTGTATCCGCAATTTTGAAGTGGAGAAATTCAGTCCCATGCACTACTCCCTGGTCTTAATATTTTCAAGCCCCTGTTCACGAATTCCCAAGAATTTATATAGGGTTTCAGGTGGAGGTGGTATTCAAAATCAAAGGAGTTTTGCGTCAGACTATTGACAGGCGCCTAACATGAGCATGCCCGGTCCGGATTTGGAACGAGCCTCTTGACCCGAAGAAGCTGGAATTTGACCTTTTTGGAAATTTCAAAAAATAAAGAAAAATACAACCGATCATTTTCCTCAAATGGAGTGAAATATAAGTGTTAAATTTCATTTTAGCCCCCTTCCCCGAATTTTTGTGTGTGTATGTGTGTGGGGTGTTGTGGTGATGTTTGGGGGTTTAAGTGGAGTAAACAAAATTTGGAAGCTTATGTGCAAAAACCCCGCAAAGGCGTGTAGCAACTTCGTAAGTTACCTCCATGTAGGCACCACGTTGGCGTATAAGAACATGTTCGCGATTGTTGGGCTACTACTTCGATTTCAATGCAACACGTCACAAAAAATTTGATAATTGAAAAACATATATAATGAGCGCGAACAAGTCTCCGGCACTTCTAACAATTTAATTCATCATTTATAGGTTTTGCTTTTTGCCCAGGTTTAAGGTTGTTTATTATAGCAATTAAGTTTGCTCCTAGACGTGGGTTCAGTAACGCAATAATCCGACAACTGATGTACAGTGGACTGCATATATTATACCTGCATACTAAATTGTCCATGAACTTCCTCTAGGCCCACACAAGAAGCCCAAAACAAAGAGTTAAACACGCAAAAAAAAAAAAAAAAAATCCACAAATCCAGAAAATCTAAGGTGGAAGAATTCAATTCAGTCCATTTTCTATTAACTACCGCAACTATATATATATATATATATATATATATATATATATATATATATATAT
>BQKN01060022.1:47338-74332 GCA_022839385.1 Asparagus kiusianus
TGCTTGGGAACTTACTTCTTCTTTGAGATGGACACATCCTCCAGAGAGCGTCTCCTCTTGCTTTCTCGAATATCCAGACTTTTCATGCTCAATAGGGTTTCTGTCGCCTCGTTACTCTCCTTATCCTCAGAGGATGTCGGAGCAGAATTGCCGGCGGGCGATATCAAGGCAGAGGCGGAGGCGGATAAGTTTGGCATTTCCTCTTGCGCCAATCGTGCCGATCGGCGCCGGTGACGAACGTCCTGTTCCGTTTTTTGGTTGTCCACTTCATACTTGCTACGCTTACGGTTCTTAGTCATTTTACTTTAATTTCTTTGGGGTATTTTCAAAATAGATTTCCTAGCCGCTTGAGTGAAACTAGGGTTTTGAAAATGGGTTCGGAAGCTAATGGAGGTTTGCGGTGAAGAAGATAGAGAGAGAGAAGAGAGAGAGAGAGAGAAGGCGGCCAGGCTGGGGGGGAACGGGTACAAGGGTATTTTGGTCTTATCGCCTCAACTTTTCTCTTAAAGTTGTCTTGGAAATGAAAATAGGGCTGAATCATTATTAAGTTGAGTTTTGGGGGCTTTGTCACACCCATAAAAATACAGGGGGCTACTCACATCCGATTTTTTTTGGGGGGGCCTTAAAATATTTTTCCCTAATAAAAATATGAATTTTTCTACTATCTAAATTAGTTGAAGGATCTATAGCTACGGACCTATTCTAATTTCTTGAAGAGGAATAATTAGATAGAGACAAGATCAGGAGATGAAGGACATCTGTCAGTAAAAAAGAGACCACCGCTTCCAATGAGAGCACCACCTAAGACACGCTCTCTGCCAACCAAAACCGTCCTCCTTTTTGCAACAAAACCCAAAACCAAATTCAATTACGAACAAACCCCCCTTATTCTCTCCAATTCGATTTTTATCGCCTTTGGCCCCACGCAGTCCACCAACCCTTTGGCCCTCCTCGAGGTTAACGCACGCGACGACGAAGTGTTAAGAGAGACATTTTTTTGAAACTGCTGACCCAGCTCCCTCTCCATGCAGTGTCTGCATGTGTAGCCGCGCATGCACGTTGCGGTGACACTTGCGCGCTTGTCATTTGCACGCACCGCCCTAGGGCGTCCTCTTTTTTGCGAATGCCACCTTGTACTTGAACCTTTTTGGCGATCTTTTCAGAAATTATTCTGTGCGCTGGTTACTAGGCGAAGTTAGAAGGGTTAATTGCGAAAGAACTCCTTGTAGCACAACTCAATTGCAAAGAGATCCCCTTAGTTCCGTTTGTTACGGATAGACCTACTATAGTTCTACTTGCCGCGAACAGAACCCCTGTGGTACTGGTCCAAGTGCCTTAGTGAGCTTTTTCGGGTCTCTTAAGATTAAAAAATTAGCAATTGAGTATCCATCCTCACCAATAGAACTATCGAAGGTCTATCCGTCTCCTTAAATATTTTAAACAATTTTAAGAGTGATTTTTTTAACTTGAGAAGTCTATTTATAACAAGTAGAACTGCAACGGGGTCTACTCACAATTAGAAAAAAAAGGAGTAAATTTTGCAAAGCCCCTTAAAAAGTTCCGCCCGATTTGAGATAAATCTGAAAAGTTTTGCATTTTTCTCAATCTGTTTTGAGAGTAAAGTAACATTTCGTGTCTTGTTAGGGTTATGTCAAAATGGATCAAACTTCATTAATATTTGTGATATTTTTTTCAAAAAATGTTGATCTTCTAAATCGGTGTGTAGTGTTTGAGTATATTTGAAATTTAAGCTTTAACATATATAGAATTAACTCGATGGATTGTACGCTATGTCATCTCATGTCCAACAGCCTCAAATTTACTGCAGAGTTGGCTTCTCTTTGATTGCACGACTTCGTGTTGTGCAATCAATATGTACCTTCACATCCTAACCGGACCCCGAGACGACTAGTTAGTTTTATTTACCAGCTTCGAAAAATATGCAACCATATTAAGGGCAGGCATCAAATTGAAAACCGTCCATAGATTCTTCCCTTCAAAGACTGCTAAATTATATATATATATTACTCATCGGCTTGTACGCTATGTTCCTTAACCAAAGTCACGTTATTTGTCACTGTTACCGTTTGGTGCTACTTTTGTACTCAAGAAGTTAAAACCAATGACCCCTCTACAGCCTACAGGTATGTAAGTCATCAGGCTCAAGAACCATTCTCTCTCTTGCCATCTAACTGATAATCTTCTCTTATAAAAGGTCCCCAATTTTAGCAATAACGGCCTGAAGTGGGGGTGTAAGTGCAAAAGCGCAGAGGGAAGCCAATTCCAGTGGCAGATCCATTCCCCCCCTCCCTCCAACCAAGCCAAACCCCTCATGCGACCCCTACGTGTCAGCCAACTCCTCTCCACGTACCCAACTCTTCCCACACGCGCCACCATTCCCTCTCCTCTCCCCTCCCAATACTTGCCTCCTTCTTATTTGTCATCCCTTAACCTTAAAAACCAACCCCCTATTCTCTCTCTCTCTCCCCCCCTCCCCTTATTCCTCTACCTCCCCCTCCCCAAAACAATCCTCCCTCACAAGAAAGCAATGCACCACCCCGTGGACGTTGCCAAGGCTCATGAGATCATGGCCAAGTTCCGGCCAATCGCCCCGAAACCAGCCCTCTTACCGTCCGCCGATAGCCGCAACAAACCCCCGGCCACCGCGGCCGCCCACTGCCTCCGAGCTCGGCCATGCAGAGCCCGAAAGCGAGGCCGGGCCGGCCTCGTCCCTACTCCGAACAGACGTCAGAAGGCTGCTTTTCTCCCCCTCCTCCCTACCAATTCTCAGGCACAACAAATTTGCCTCTCCTCGGCGCAAGGGTTTCCCCGTGGGCTTCTTCCTAGTTTGGCATCGTCTCTTAGTTCTAGGGTAAGTGAGGTCGGTAGTCCTCCAGTGGAACAGGATCTGCTGAAGAAACTGCAGGAGCCGAGGGTTATCGTGCCTCAGCCAGTGCGGCCAGTGGGATCAAGCATCAGCGTCGGCTGCATTACTGAATCCTCCCCGTTTTCAGCTACGAAAACCCCGAAAAAACCCGAGGAGGTAGAGGAAGAGGTGGAATCAGAGGCTCTACCGGTGGTGATCTCGGACTCAAAAAATAGAGTGAGGATGGCAAACTCTGCGTACAAGGAGATGGTCGGACAGCCGGAGTGCCCGTGGCTCGAATCCATGGTGTCATCGAGCGGAGGGCTTGGGTTGAAGACGACCAGGGCAGGGGCTTCGTCGAGGAGGATCAATGGAGAGGTGATGCTTGAGCTATCCGAGTCTTCGGAGATTCCGGTGGCAGCTGATGGCTTTTCTTGCAGGGTGAAGATCGAATGGTCATGCAATGGGAAGAAGAGCTTTGTCGATGCCCCGTGTGATGTGATCAGACTCTACTGTGATTCTGAGGACTACTTGTTCACTTGGCGGATCCACACCGCCGGGGCTTTTGAAACCAACCGCAAAGCTTAAGCCCCTCTCTTCTTACTTTTTCTCCTGTGTTGTACTTATATGTAAATAATAACTAGAACCAGCTAGCCGGAGAAGATAATGTCACTAGAGTAAATCTAAAGAGAATAGTAATGTGTTCAATTATATTTTATTGAATAAGTCCAGCTTGATCTGTGATTTGGACATGCATGCATTAGGTTTTAGATGAGCAAATTGAAAAGACAGACACAGATGGCTATTGAAACAACATGGGAACTTGAAGATTGGCGAATGCTTTTGGAGGGAAAGGCCTAAGCTTGCTCAGCTTTTGGGGGGCCCTTCCACTTGAAATTGTCTGCATATGCTTTCACCTGCATGATCACAAAATTTAAACTGGGTGATTAGCTGAATGCTTAATTACAAATTTATATCCAAGCAGTTCATAATTACCGAATGAGAAAGAAATATAAGGAAAACTTCCACATAGAACTTGAGAGAGTTAATTGAAGTAGGACATTTAACTCTAATAAAGATATCATCCGCTAATACACAGTTGTTAAACTCTAGTGAAAATTTTGAAGCAGCAAAAGCTCAATCTTTCGAGGATCTATCACAAGCAAAAATGCATTGAAACATGGGGGAATACTGGATGCCACCGTCGAATAGCTTAGGAGACTGGACTCTAGGGTCAACAGATTCAATACTAAGACCTTTACTGTATTTGATTGACAAATTAGATTAATAATTAAGAGCTTCCAATGACGAGTCACTCGATTTCATTCCGCTTGAAACAGTCTCAAATTGTTCAAGGATCAACTGTCATGAATGAAACAGATATTTCAGATTTTGAAATTAGAGTTGGAAATACGAGATCTTGAACTAGCAAAAAGAACCCTTCATCAGCTTCCCATAAAAAGCAAGATTCTAAGGTAGATTTTGTTCCCTCAAACTGCAACTATCCCATCCACAACCTCACAAATGGCATAAACGTAATTCTGGGAAACACAGAAACATGTGCCCAGCGGCAAATGTATCCTCCCAAACGTGAACCGTATAGAACAACGTTTAGAACAGGCATGTTGTTAACATATTAGGATGCACGTATGCAGTAAGCACGCTAACACGAAATGCAAACCCTAACATGACAATCCCTCTAGGAGGGCGTGGTTTGCACCGCGAACAAAACAGTTGAAACTTTCAGACTAACTCTTCACTCGTGGGATAGTATAGATTATACTATTGAATGTGGATGTTCTGATAAAATCTATACTCCTTGTAGTAGATGTTGTTACATGAGGACACAAAAACAAGAAGGAATGTGCTAAACTGCAAAGATAGATGAGTCCACACTGAAATAAAGGTACTAAAGATTTCTCCATATTGAATGTTATGCCAATAATACATTCATTAATATGAGCCTGAAAAACTCCGTACTTTTGGACAATATTCGCCATAGAAGGTAATATTATCCACACAAGAACTATGGAACTACAAATCAATTTATCAATTTATATGACAGAGAATAAATTCTGTCAATATGTGCTCAATGTCTATCTTGCCTCTGCCTTTCCAATGCCAGGCTAAAGGAGAATGATTTTAGATAAATAACAGCTGACTTAAAACTTAATTGATCTATGTAACATGAATCTTAATGAATATTCATTGGGGTGTTTCAACAGTGACAAATTGCACTGATGCCACCTTGGCGCAATAGGTATACGAGCTAGAATAAAAAAAAGAAGAAGAGAGCACCTTAAAAACTTAACCCAATAAATTATTGCAAGGAATGCCTCTGGAACAAGCAAAACATCAATTTATTTAAGCTTCAAAATTTTCATCCGTATCAATATTCTGCATTGTTATTCCTAGAAAAACTTACGCGACCATATTCACAGTTTAATCAAAACGTCTTATCTGTAGGGGTGTTATCGGAGCGGATACGGTTCGGATATGACACTTATCATATCCATATCTACTTTTTATAAACGGATACGGATAATTTTCGGTAAGAAAAAACCTTAACCATATCCGCACTTATCGGTAACGGATACGGTTCGGATATTTGAGAACCGGATCAGATATGATCACAGATATAAACGGATATTCGACAAATGAATATGAATTAGTACACCTATGCATAAATTACAACCAAATCGGTAAATGTATGTGGTTGTAAATGATATTTTACACGTGGATAAACAAATGTATAACAGCATATTGCGTTACTGGTACGCTGAGGTGTAGTTTGCATATGAAGGGCAATGTTCAATAATGTAGGGAAAATATTTATGATAACACTGACTTGTAATCGGACATAAAGCTATTATTAACTGTAGAGACATGCTCAAACATTCTTAATAGAAGCATAGAGTTCTTGTTGTTTCGCAAAAGCTCCTATACAAAAAAAACACTCAGCTCATCATCATTGCGATCAATGCCTTTTCTCATAGATATCGTGTTCACTTGAAAGGAAGAGTTATCTAAGTTTTCATAACTAGTTATCAACTTGAAATTGAAAATACGATATGACAATGTACAATAGCCCACCATTCTTCCGTCTAATTAAGTTTCTTTGAATATAAAAACCTGTAACACTTCTGTCTAGATTCTACCAATATAAGTTTGGAGAAATAGCAAACATGTATATACAACAATAATTAATCCAAGGAAATATTAGTTTGAAATATTAGTTTCAGTACGTTTTTTCGTAGTTCATTTGAAAACAACCACTTTGTATTGGACTTTTATATTTTCAAAGTTATCAAGTTGCTTAATATTAGGACCCATGGCCTCAGATGTACAAACAAAACATAATAAACTGATAATCCTTTGCATGTATCACCCTCTTACAAATTAATAAGCAAAATAAGGATTAATGTCAAGTTAAAGTAACTTTCATTATTGGACGTTTAATTATGAAAATTCTGATATTGAGTCATACCTTATTGTCGGCTTCCGAATCCAAATCATATAGTAAATAATATGGTAATTGGTAAATGAACCGTCTTTTCCTGTGAAGTAATATTGAGGCGAACGCGGGCGAATGACGAACGACGAAGACAACAGCTAGATCCTACGGCTAGATTCGACGAAGACGATGCTTAGACGAGACAAGGCGAGGATCTGACAACAAAGACGACGCTTGGACAAGAGAAGGTCAGATCCGACGGCCAGATCCTACGGAGAAGATGACGAACGGCGAACGCCGAAGATGACGAACGGTGAACGACGAAGATGACGAACGGCGAAGACGACAAAGACGAGGATCTGACGAATTTGAGTGGAGGGATGCTGGAAAATTGAGTGGGGTCTGGAGGCGGAATGGAATGGGATGGAGGGATGCTAGGGTTACAGGCTTACATGTTTGGGTTAGCGGTACGGGTGTAATTGTAACTTTAGAACCCGAATCATTATTACATTGCAGATATCTGTATCCGCAACCCTCATATCCGTTTCTGAATCCATATCCGGAAAAAATCCGAAATGAGATCCGTATCCGCTACCATATCCGCTCAGTTTCAAAATTAGCTTACCATATCTGCATCCGTTCAGTTACGAATACGGATCAGTTCGGATATATCCGAACCGTTTGGCACCCCTACTTATCTGTCATCAAATAATCAATAAACTTCATGTTGAATCATTTAACAACATGTTCCAACCTTTCTCCCACTATTTCACTCTAGTAGCATTATATATATAACATGAAATTCTCTTTTTTTGGGTAAAAGAAACTCATAGGCTTCGTCTGCTCCTATTAGTTTAATTCAATATCAAAACCAATGTTACAGAAGGCGCTAGGCGGACTAGGCGTTTGAGCCAGCACCTAGACGTCTAGGCGACGTCTAGGCATACGCCTATTTTTAAAATTATTTAATTATTATAAATAATAAAAATATGTATTAAATTCATATAAATTTATAAAAAAAGATAGCAATCTTAGATCCACAATAAACCATGCATACTTAAATATTAAATAGCCAAAATAATAACTAACAATGTTATAGAAAGTGCTAAGAGGCCTAGGCGTTGGACCCGACACTTAGAGCCTATGGATTTTTTTTTATTTTTTAAATACAATAATTGATAGTAAATATCAATGTTATCGAAAGCTTAGGTGCCGGACTGGCATTTAGACGGATTTATTTCTTTATTTAAGTGGTGGTTCTGCTGAAGGTCGGAGGAGATAGTGAAGATGTTTATATTTGGAGGTTAAAGGAGTTTGAAGGAGGTTGGAGGACATGGAGGCTGTAATACAGAAAATAACGATCAAGGCCTAAATGATGCAGTCTATGTAAGCATACAACTCCCCTAAACACTCCCAAAATCTAGGTGGACAGCCTAGGTGCTGCTTAGGTGCTATGTGCTAATTAGGCGGCTTAAGTACAACCTAGGCCTATGCATACGCCTAGACGGACTAGGCGGAGGCTTTTTAAAATAGTGATCAAAACAATCTTGAACTAAAAAAGTTTTACTCTACTTCATGTGAACTATCAATGTTATTTCATTACCTTCACTACCGGCATTTGATCACATGCTCTACTGGTGAGTTCCTCACCAACATGCGCTAAATTTACACAAATGTTATGAAGTTACTATACCTTTTATCTTTAAAAGCTCTTGGTGAGTTCTTCACTAGAACGATATTCATTTACCCAAAGCTACAAATTTATATTAGCTTTCATGCAAGGCCTCAGGACTTCTGACATGAATATTTATATAGCGTTTATATAGCGTGTATGTGCACAGATTCAGACTAGACAGAGTATAAAGACCAGTACAAATCACCTAGTTAGAGTTGGAATTAGGCCCAGACGAGGCTTAGAACATTGATTGCATCAATTTTTTAAGAATTATAGGCATTTTTAATAAATTTTTGGAAGAAGTTTTATTTTGCATGAAAAACACATTTTGGTAATTTATGAAGGGCTGGCTAAAATAAATCTATCAAAGGGATTCTTACGCCAAAATCTCATCCAATCTCATCCATAAACCCTAAGGCTCAAGAATTAAAGGAGCAGAGAAATGAGAGGAAAATAGAAAGAAAAGAAAGAGAAAATAGAAAGAAAATGTAAAAGAGAAGAAAGAGGGAAAAGAGAAAGAAGGGGAAGTCGTGACCAAAATATGAGAAAATCTAGAACATGAAGTCCTTAGAATGCCAAATACCACGCAAGTAAGCTAAGTTTCCTAATATTTATTCTTTCCCCAAATCCTACGCAATTTATCTCTCTACCTCCTCCTACCCTCTGTTTGATTGTTCAAATCTAAATGTAGCGTCAGAGCAATCTCAAAAACAAAGACACCACCTTCATCAATGGATCTCCACCAAATTAAGCCAAACATCCTTGCTCCTTGATCCCCCTCTTGATTCACAAATCTCATCTTGTTGCATGGTTTGAATGAGTAATAAACATGATACATTTATCTTCAGTCAATATGCGTATGTATGAATGGATGGATTGGTTTTGATTGATTTATTTGTCCTAAAAATGTTTTTAGATTCATGGATTTGTTGTCTAATTGGATTTGAGTAAACCCCTTTGAAATTGTTGATTTTGACAGCTCAAACCAACATTTCTTTATTGATGTAAATGTTGATCCCCCTCTCTTGATTTTCAAATCTCATTTTGTTGAATGGTTTGAATGAGTAATAAACATGATGCATTTAGCTTCAGTTAATGTGTATGTATGAATGGATGAGTTGGTTTTGTTTGATGTATTTGTCCTAAAAATGCTTTTGAATTCATGATTTGTTGTTTAACTGGATTAAGTAAACCTTTTCTTTTTTCGTAAATTTTGATTTTGACAGCTCAAACCACCTCTAATGGTAACTCCCTCAATAGTTAATCATTTCAAGTCAAAAATAATCCTAATGGAACCCTCTTATCCAAGTTATAATGGTTATTCGATAAGATTATTACTTGTGACCATTTAACAATTAATTTTGAGGAAAGGAGTCAAAACTCCAGGCTGAAAATCGTCGAACAATGGTTTTGGCTCTCACCATCTATAGTGTTCAGACCCAAGTTAATGTTTTAAATGTCGGCCAACATGTCGGTTTGAGGACTTGAGCGACACGACATAGGCGTTTTTAACTCGTATGTCGGTTTTCAAGGCCAAATAAAAAATATCGAGGTCATATCAGGCATATCGGCCGATTTTTCAGCTTTAAAAAATCGGCCGATATGGCTCTTTTTTAGATCCATTTTTTGTTATCGAGTTTGGGTTCAGTGATAAAAACCCAAACCCGTTTGACTCGTTCTCATGTTTAAAGGTTTATTATGAACCCGATAGAAAGAAAAAAAAAATTAGGGTTACAACGGACTTGGGAACCGATCACTCCTTTCGTGAACGACGACGCCCTTCCCTCACCTCCATCTCGGCCCCCTATCGTCCATCTCCCGTTGCGCTCCGAAATCCGAACCCTAACTGAATCTGAGGGTGGCAGGGTATCCCGTCGTCGGGATAAAAGGAAAAAGGTGGTCGGTAGGTAACTCATCCGAAGGACCCCGAGCAGACGAAGAAGAAGAAGAGCCCCGACATTGCCTCCCTGTGACATCCCATCGCCGGCACTACCTCCCTGCGACGTCGGAATCCACCCATCGCCGGTGTCGCGAATTTATAAAGTATGTTCATATTGAATTTAGGAATGCTTAGATCACATTTAGGACATGATATTATACATATGTGCACCACTCAATATGGCAATCCAATATTTAGTCCATGTCCCCCGATATATCCCTGATTTTCGTTATCCGACATGGATTTCAGCCGTCCGACATGAATCCGACATTTAAAACCTTGCCAAGTATATGATTTGATCCCCCGACTGGGCTTTACAAGTTGATATGTTTGCCCAGAAAACCCACAGCATATTAGTTTGAGATCATGGTCATTTGATATTTGATCGTCCTATATCCGAGATATCACTTCATTGGGTACCTGGATTCTCATTTGGAATTCTTGACACAAGCCATTTGAAGAATAATGTGGTTGGATTCATGAATTTGGGAATGCGTTATCTTTGTACTCCTAGATATAGAGGGAATTCAAATGAGCACTGGTCAATACTCTTGGATGATTTCAACAATTTCCAGCTACAAGTTTTCACTTTCAAAATTGATTAATTGATTGTTAAAAGGTTCCGAATGATAATCCATAGAATACCTATTATAATTGGGATCAAGGGGGTTAATTGGGATTATTTTAACAAAATGAATAAGCAATGTGGGAGACTGGGAGTTACCATTAGAGGTGGTTTGACCTAACTGATCTTTAATGGTCTATGTACTTTGTATCCGCTGAAACTTACCTGGTCCTACCTCTTCACATCACCATCAAGTAAGTCCTAACGAAGTTCCAAACAAAATATAGGACCAATGATATAATAAGAATAATTTTGCATATGGATAACGACTAGCATATCTATAAACAGAATTTTTTTTGAATGGGTAAGTAAGAAAATCATGAGACTGAGAGTAACAGTTTAACTAGATTTAACTAGAGTAAGAAAATAGAGATGTCACTTAGTAGCAACACACATTTATATTTTGTTCTCAAATATAAGGATGTGTTTGGCAACTCCAAAGAATCAGATTTAGTGGATACAAGTTTGGTCCAAAAATAAGTTTTTAGTTTGGCAAATATTGGCTAAGATTTGAACCAGTTTTTCAGTTCAAATTTTGACCCTTGCTTGTTTCTTTGGAACCAACTGTGCATGGACCGACTTTGGTTTGGTTAAGGCAAAACCAGTCTCGCCTTGTCTTATTCTGGATTTGCCAAACATAACCTAATATTGAGGAAGCATCATTGATAAAAAAAAAAGTATAACATACAGACTGTTGTAAAGAGCATACCTTCAAAACAGGAGTGTGGCGCTTCTTGACCTGTGAAAAAGACATCATACAAACGTCAAAACATGTGCCAACTCATGTAGTGGGTTAAAGATAGCTATGACAAAGATTCAATATTATTTTATTATGCTGAAAAAACAATGGCAAACACTAATATATAAGTTCATCAAATGAGAGGAAGTGCTATTAAAGAAATGGTAATATCTGCATGAAGGTAAAGTATATGCATTGCTCTTGGAAAGGTGCTTCATTGTATAAACATTAATGCTGTTGAATTAAGATTAGATGATAAGAGTTAATAGGTGACTACTTATTTGAAGAAGGTCCAAGAATCCAACTTGATGATGAAACATTTATGCTCTGTTACTTAGTTCATTCTTTATCCGCATTAAGAGTAGAAGAGACGTATCATCAATATTAGCCTTATAACATAAATCTCATAAGAGTATCATCCCACTTTCAATAATTTCCTGGTCATAACTATTTTATTACGAGTATTGCAGCATTAAATATGGGACACACTGATGCCTGTAACTTTTTATAGAGAAAAATGGTTGTGATGCCACATGAAATGTTAAAGTTTGACTAACAGGGAAACTCATTCATAAAAATCCTGTTACAGAATGCTAGAATAACCATAGAAAGTTATTTGAAAGATATTTAATCAACCCACAAAATGTTAAATTTACATAGATAGGATCCATATGTCTATAATATGATATGACAATTGCAGACTGAAGAGTGGATGTAACTTGGGGATACATGGATCCTAAAACCTGTTCCAAAACAAATTCTTAAAATCTAGTTACAGATTATAAACGCTACAAGTTATTTAATTCATTTACATAGATGGGATTCATCTGTCTAAAATATGATGATAATTGTGGATGTATCTTGGAGATACATGGATCTGAAAATCTAGTTACAGGTAATAAAAGCTACAAGAACCATATAAAGTTATGTAATTAACCCACAATATGTTAAATTTACAAAGATGGGATCCATATGTCTAAAATATGATGATAATTGCAGTCTGAAGAGTGGATGTATCTTGGAGATACATGGATCCAAAATCCTGGTCTGAAACAAAGAATGAGCTAAGGCCAAAGTACAAAAAAGAACACACGGTCATAATGCTAGATCGTGCAGTATGTACAAATGGATTCGTGTTTTGCAAGGCCACAAGAGGGTTGAATTATAAAGGAAAACACGTGATAGCATGTAAAAATAAAACTAAGGCTTCTATTTAAAGCTATATATGTATAGTAGAAACAAATGAAGATCGTTGTTTACTTAGAATTAAAAAAATAAATCAAAAAATTAAAATAAAGGAAATAAGATCCTTGTATCCCTGTGGCTGAAGAAAAGAGAGAAAATTTTAAAAGTATACTTGACCACTATCTATTTTCTACTTTTTTATATTCCAAAATTAATGCTCAAAGTTTTAACCAGTTCAGGTTCGATGGTGATGGTTGTTTTGACTTGTAATGGAACTAAGGGAAATTGAGGAACAAAAGATGAAAGTTCTGTTTCATGTTTATCTACCTTTTACAGATCTATAAAGCATGGATATCAACTAATACTCATCAAGGAGTTATGAAAAGCAAGTGGTCAAAAGTATCAACAAATTATTCCAGAAAATTTATGTAGAAAAGTGTAGCGGTACATAGTTAACACCGGTTCCCATCTTTAATATGTTGTTGACATTATAAATTTTCTCTTTCAAAATATTTATGCTTATCTAAATTTAGTAAAAGAGAGATCAAGTATTCATACCATATAATCCCAACCATGCTTCTCAGCAAATGCTTTTGCAGCTTCCTTACTGTCAAAAGCAAGTCCAGCATCACCAACATTAGCATATGGATCTCCTGTGGAGGTCCATCCCATCAATGGATTTTCCCATCTACATAAAAGAAATATGCACAAGGCAAAAGCATTATCCACATCAAACTCATTAGCAACATTATTCATACCAAACTCACTAGCACATCCCTGCCAGCTGTATGTATAAGTATGCTCATGTAAATGTGTGCATGTTTGTGTTTGTATTGGTGCACATATGGGAGCATACGTGACAAGAAGGATCGTTGCAGAAACACATCAAAATTTTGTGGAAAATAATGAGAGAATATCATTAGTTGTTCCTTAGCATCTGCCACATAGATAAATAACAAGCCTACAGTCCCGGATGGAGATGTCAAATAAGCAATCATAGGAAAATGGGGGGAGGGTGAGGGGGAGGATTAAATTTTGGCTCCCTACTTAGATTAGCTTCACTCTCCATGGTATCAGTGGAGAAATATCATTTTGACATTCAATTACTTGACAATGCACACCACATTCCACTCTCCCGATTTTAATTAATTGCTGAAGTAACCTGATAGTTAGATATAGCTCTGGCAGAAATATCGCTTAAGCCGTCACTTGAATTGCCATAACCATCATGTGTATACTATATAGCCTAACAATGCAACAGGATGCAATGGTTTCAATAAAATCAAGAAAGAATGTACTAGGCTGAAAACTAATTGCTATGGCAATGCAATTAATATTCTGGTCAAAGGTGGATGACACTGCCAAAAAATTAGATGAACTCAAAGGTAACACACCGTGATGAAGTACCATGATCCTAACAAGTTAAAAGAACCAGGCCTACAATGAAACTAAAAAGATTAGGATAACAGATAAAACAAAGGAAATATCCGTAGTTTAGTTAAGAAACTCTGTAATGAGCCCTCAACCTAGCACACCAATCTCCAAATGTCTGCACTAAACAACTTGACTAAAATGCAATGATCTAAACTGGAAGTAAATAAATTTTCGGATATCTTCATGCATATGCATACTTGGTTTGTGCGGGCATATGTTTGGACAACCACAGAGATAAAAGATTCCAAAAGAATCCAAGCAAAAGACATGCAGCTGAAGGCTTTCCTAATTTCTCTTAATTAGGTTGAGTATATTCTCATACTTTATAACGTGCTCGCACATTGCACCCCATTCTCTAAGACTATACTTTATATATAAGGGATCTGATGAATAGGGGGCACTTTGACTAGTGGTCTGCTATCAAGTTCATTTAAGAGATAGCATCAGTAGGCATACTTTCTCCACCAATATAGATATTCCATAAACCAAAGTGGTCATTATATCATTTATTAAAAGAAATCTGTCATTCACGTAATCACTGATCAGTATCACCCTACATGAAGTGTGACTCCAAGATGATTACGTGTTAACCAGTAACCCCAACACAAATCAATAATTAACATACATGACATAAGTAAAGTTCCCAATTCTTTTCTTGAATTTTTCATTAGAAATAAATCCACAGTTTCGGAAAAGACATGTGAAAAATAATGAATTACTATTGATAAAATTATCTTACAGATTATGAAGACATACAAGAGTGTCTAGCAGAAACAAGTGTCTAGCAGAAACAAGGTTCAAAATAACCAAAGATTTTGGAAGCAATGCTCAACATTTAAAACACTGCAAACTTTAAAACAGGCCTAAAACAAAAGTAGCATCCTCCCTTAAACATGTGATACAATATGCTATACTTTAGGAACCTTAAAGATAACAAACCTACATCAATCCTTGAAGTTCAAAATAATAACTATCTAGAAAATGGAACAGTTGGCATACTTTTGGATCGACATAAAATTGATCTTCCATTTTCCAACTTTTCCGGATCCCTGCTGAGATGATGTTCGAGCTGGAGAATAGATAATAACCTAACAAATGATATGTCATGAGGTTAGTGATGCAGTGAGCAAAAGAACAAATAAAACATGAAGGGTGTCCAAAACAAGAACATTCGAAGAGACGGGAAGCACAGTTGATACTTGATAGCAAAAGCTCACCTATCATAGACATTATATAACTAGCTAACTGCCCAATAGAAGAAATCCACCTTTAAAAACAACACTACTAATAGAGAACCATGCAAGAGGAATCTAGATATAATTCTCATAATCACAATAAAGTCCAGCAATTGTTTTATTTTACTGTTATACCAAGAAAATTTTCATACATATTTAATACTCTCCCCATTTTCATTTGAAAGAGTTATTGACATAATAATATGCAGGATTTTTCAGCTTTCAGTTATTAGCCCCTTTGTGCTGCTCGAAAATATCAAAGATAAATAGAATAGGGTATCATTATCGGGCTTTATTTATTCTATCTACAGTAAATAAATGGGTAAATAAGTGTTCCCAACTTATCAGGTACTAATATATTAGAAAAGAGAGACATAATTATTCTGAGAAATAAATAATGTTATTGAAATAGAATAGTGCTTTACGCTTACATAATTCACCACCATCCTTCACAATAAAAAGGATATCCCATCAATATCGCATACTTCTTGTATGATTTTCAGGACTGCCTAGCATAAGAATTAGAGAGAAAGGCCAGGACATACATAATGCAGATCCACATAAACCATTTGAACATGCTAGAGTATAAATGAAGAAGTTTTACTATTTCCTCCTTAAATATAATGATTCATTTTGCAAATCCAATTAGCAAAATATTGATAAGTACAAATCTACAATAAGTGAAAGTATGTTATTATATGTATATAATTATATTCATAAAGATAGAATAAAGTATAAGAACATGTGTTGAGCAACCATATGGTTATATAGCCTCCACTTAAAACGAGGGAGTATTTCATTATTTTATTTCATTGGGTTGATGGTGCAACAAAATTGATGAAGAGTTAGGTTCAATAAGCTAAGAAATGTCAGTTTTCCAAGGTTATCGATAGCGGATAGCATCGTGTAGCGGTGAGGCATCGCTAAGTATTGTTATTGAGGCGCGCGCCCCGGGCGCGGGGCGCTGCGGGTTGAGGCAATTGCGCCCCGCACCAGAGGCGGGGCGCTGCACGCACACGAGGTGCGTGTGCCTCACTCGCGCCTCATGTACGCTTGACACTTGCATCATGTAATAGACTCTTTCTTCTATTTTTTTTAAATAATTTACATATTACATATTTACATTATGTAATAGACTCTTTCTTACTAGTTGCTAATCCATTCTCCATATTTTCATATTTAACCTATAAAAAAGAAATATGAATTAGTAATTTAATATACTTGTTTTTAACTATAACTTTCTTCTCTAATTAGCATGCTAACTAGAAAATTATGGACATGTAAAGATGTAATTATTATCTCCATTCTCCATCTTTTCATGTTAACTAGTAAATAGCAATTAAGAATGCTAACTAGAAAATTATGAAGTCATGTTTGTTAATCATTTAATTGTTACTTAAAAGTACATATATCAATTTTAAATAAAAATACATACTTCTTATTTGTTACTTGCTTGTTTTGTTTCATAGGTTTTTGCTTATGTTAGAGATATCTTGCATTGTAATTTATAAAAACTTATGAACTTCTCTATGTTATGCATACTAATTAAGACTCTTTCGTGATTATGTAGGTGAAATTATATTTTTTAGTTTTTTTATGTGACAATTTATAAACATGTTGCTTATATGCTTTTTTGTCATATGTTAGAAAATATTAGTTTGAGTTGTGCGCCTCAATTTACTGAGGCGCACGCATCGTTGTGCACCTTGCGCATAGTGCGCGTAAGGGACCTTTGTGCCCCGCATTGCACCTTGCGCCTCGATAACACTGAGTATTGTGATAAAATAGCGGTAAAAACGTAAAGTCAAATAGCGGACTAATTTAGATATGTATAAATACTAAAAAAAGATTAAAGAAAAATCTAAAAAACCTAAAAGTACATATTTAATGATTTAAAGAGATCCTAAACATGAAATAGACATGTAACCAACACGTAATACCGAAGATGACTAGAGGAATCAAAGAATCGTCGTCTTTGAGAAAAAGAGCTGAGCGGTAAGAGAACTGCCCTAAGAGGAGCTCACGGTAAAGGAGGTGAGAGGAAGAACTAAGATAGGTGCCAGAGGCTATGAGAGGTGGCGGGAGTATGCCGAAAATCACAGGAGACGGTGGAATGCAATGGTCAAGGGTCGAGTTTAATTTTACAAAAATAAACCTCAAATCGCTTTTAAATAGCAGTCAAAAAAAGGATTTCGTATGCAATCGCCCACTATTTGTCGTTATTGCATACTATTGGCCGCTTTTGCGAACGGAAAGCACATATTCCGCAATATATCACCGTTGTTGGGCGATAGCGTAGCGTGAAGAGACCGCTAACGCTATTAGCGCCGCTATTGCGAGGCTATTTACCGCTATTTATAACAGTGTAGTTTTCACATGCAGAACTACTTAAGACCAACAACTACAAATTACAAAACGACATTTGTCTTCTATAATGAATAATGAGAAGTTGAGAACTCACTTTCCAGTGGTTGTGTTGAGCCACAAAACTCATGTAATGCTAATTGCTAACCTATTAAACTAATAGATGACAATTTTTCCTAAGATTCTTCATCGCATAATTTTGTATTTGAAAATATATATTATTTCAATTCATAATGAGGACCTATCAAATCAATATATGTATATATGTACCTATATGTATGAGGGATATGAGCATGCTTGGTGCGTGAGAGCGAGGTGGATGAATCTCAACCATAGATATGAGTGAGATTAATTAGATAGAAAATACATCCTCATGTAACATGTTTTCTACTTATACTTTACAATTATAAATGTGGGGTTGAGATGTATCCACCTCACTACCAAGCATCAAGTTTGTGCTTAGTACCAAACATACTCATCTCTCTCTCCCCCTTTCTCTCTCTCTCTCTCTCTCTCACACACACACACATTGAAACTAATATACATGAGATCATTACGCATACATATAGGAAAAAATGTTCCTGAGGTGACACCTTAAGGAAGCGCCTTCAAAGCCACATTATACGCAATCAATTTACTTAACTCACTCCGTTCATTATGACCTAAATGTCTCAAAATATCTATAAAATAAAAATCATGATGTGTTAGAAACATTGAAACACCATGATTTTTATTTTATAGATATTTTGAGACATCTAGATCGAAATGAACGGAGTAGGTCAAGTAAATTGATTGCGTATAATGTGGTTTTGAAGGCGCTTCCTTAGATTAAATCTAAAGTGTCACCTTAGGAAAACTTTACACCTACGCGCACGCGCACGCACGCACGCACATATATATGGAAAAGATGAGTTTATCCGCAATATTGTCTAAAAATGTAGATTGTAGTTGGATTTGCTAATCATTTATTTTCAGTTTAATTTTTTTTAGCAATTTGGTTGTAAAGATGGTTAACTAGATGACAAAATTTTGTATTTTTTCAACAGTGTGCTTCATAGAATTTTGTTGCTAAAATGTTTGAGAATATTCTTCTTCTAGTTTTATGATTCAACAGAGCTTAAAGAAAAATACTAAGTTAGATTAGTTAGTATTTAGTAGCTATTTTTTAATAAAGAAAGTCAACCCAATCATTTGTGGGGGCCACAAATCATAATGTAACATTTTGCATTTGAATTGAACCAAACAAAAAAGTTTTAGGATAATCACTTTTCTTATCCTTACAGCCAAACAAAAAGGTAAAATTTTGAAAAAAAATGTGGATTCTTAAATTTATGACACTGTCATGTCATAAATCCAAAATGCAAATCTATGAGCCAAGCAGGCCCTAATAGAAAAGGAGAGAGTCAGAAATCATAAATTTGTTCTAAATATCTTGCGTTTGCATCTTAGGGTGTGTTTGGTTTAAAGGTGTTGGACCTCTATGTAAAACCATAGTTGCATAGAACATGGTTCTTTCTGGTTTAGGGACGCGTATGGCAACGTGGTACACCACTCATTAGAAATTGTGTATGAAGGGGGTAGCTGATACGGTACGATAGAGTATATGGTACACTTTAGGTTCGGTTCTTAAATGTAGGAATTAAAGGTATTGCAAGAGTCAAGTTTAAGAAATATGCTTAGTACATATCAGTAATGGTAAATACACCTTTAGAATCAAGTTGCAATAAGGCATGCATACTTTATTTGCTTAATTTCTCACATTTTTTGTTGTTTTTTTAAAAAGAGTAATTGTTTTGAATTGTAACTGGTTTGAATTTTAAATTGGGTCATTGGAGTTGGTGAATCGGATCGTATTTCATGAGAATCTAGGACGATTAAACCGGGTGGTGGTTCGCTATAGCGTCCCAAGTTCTTGATTTCTATAGTTCTAACATTCTAACTCCACATGTTTGGATTGATGATGCTACAACTGCTAAGAGTTGTTGCAACAACAAAATATGGTAGTCACAACAGCACCTGATTTGAGCTGCATTGTAACAACAAAAGTTGTTATGCTCTTTTCTCCTCTTCTTTGTGCTTCTGAAATAGAGAAAGACATTCTATCTCCAGTATTTTCCCTAAATTTTATTTTTCTGATCTAATTTTTACTATCTAAGAATTATCAGCCAATGAGCATGAAAATAAAAAATAGCATTGCCGAGATCGATCAGTCAAGAAAATGGTAATGTTATAGAACCTTTTCTTAGAACATTGTTGATATCAGTTACTGATATAACATTGCCGAGAATGATCGGTCAAGAGGAAAAAGTAAGAAATATATATTTTTTAGTTTTAGGTCTCCTGCATTGTTAAAAATAACAATGTTATATCTCATGCGTAGTGAATTGAAATAAAATATTGTTGTTACTTATTACTTCTTTTGCATTTGATATTTTCTTGATTGAAGCTAGCATTATTTGGACTCGTGATTACTTAAAACTATAGGAATTAGTCTCCTTTTGGATAAAACAAAAAATAATATAAATCCCTTTTCTAAGCTTAAGGAACCATCTTTAGCATGAAGAAATAAGAAAGCAAGCAACTGTAGGCAGTCAAAAGCAAAGGAAAAAAGTCAACAACTTTGAGTAATATGTGAACCTAAACTTGTGAAAAATATTAAAAGAGAATGATAAATTCTGGATTAAACTCTTCCCCGTCCGAATCGTGCACGATAATTAGAATTTTTTTGTTGCGTGTAGCCTTGTATTTCAAAATTTATCCTAAATAGTGAAATTGTAGTTTTCCTTTTATGTAGATTATATATTATATTGTCACTTCTTAGTGTTTTACATATTGTGCACTTTAGTTTCTATGTGGATGCAAGTACGTTTGATATCTAACTATATCATATATTTATCTTCCTATTGATTATTGATGTATATGCATTTATCATCTATTTCCAGCTAAACTACATTTATTCCTCCAAATCAAGACTCTAAGAAGAGGGAAGTTGCAGCTATGACAATAATGATGAGTGCATTTATGTTCGTTATATGGTTTAAAATGATGGCTTTAAAAAGAAAAGGACCCTACAAGACATTTGACTAAAAATAAATATCTAGAAAACATAATATGTTCTTGACACTAATTGCAGACATATGTGCAGAATGAATAGAGCCCCCTTTAAAAAACTATATAAAACATTAAAGAGGAGAGGTCTATTGTGGGATACTTTTCATGTTACCGCTGACGAACAATTAGCAATGTTCCTACATACACTAGGCCACAATGTGAGAAACAGAGTAGTTAGGCACAATTTTAAATGATCTGGGAATACTGTTAGTAGATACTTTAATCATGTCTTGCATGCAATTGCAGAGCTACATGATGAGATCATCAATTCCCCAAGAATATCCCGCACCCAAAGATATTAACGAGCCATAGATTCAAGCCATATTTCAAGATAACGTCATGTTTAACAATAATGATTATTTTAAAATAAGCAATAGAAATGTTATAAGATTATAATTTATATTTTATTTTAGGATTGTATTGGAGCACTTGATGGCACTCATATACATGCTACTGTTCCTGTATATACATGCTACTGTTTGTGGGAGAAAACCTATCACTACCCAAAATGTTTTACCTTGTGTAGATTTTTATTTGAAGTTCACTTATATATTAGCTGGTTGGGTAGGTTTTGCACATGATTCATTGGTGTTGAGTAGTGCGTTCGAGAAGGAAGAGTTGCAACATGTAATTTACTTATTTCTATCTTAGACATAAACTAAAAATAATAGGTAGTTAACTTTTTCTTGACATGTCATATTGTAGGAAAATATTATCTTGTAAATGTTGGCTACTCCATCAAACCTGGTTTTATTGCTCCTTATCAAGATGCTCGATACCACTTGAGAGTATATAGCGATCGTGCACCTAATAATGTCAAAGAGCCCTTTAATCACAGGCATTCGTCGCTTAGTATTACAATTGAAAGAGCCTTTGGTTCTCTTAAGGGATGATTTAAAATAATCAAGTATGACCCTTATCTCCCATTCCATCACAAGTAGACATTGTTCTTGTACGTCGCATATGTCACAATTATATTATTAAGCAAGTTGGGGATGAGTTAGGTCCTACAGAAGCATAAGCTGTGAGGCCCTCGTCATTGGGTAAATGAGAAAGGCATCAATGCAGAGTGGATTTCTCATAGAGAGCGGATGGCAAATGACTTGTGGATCAATAATCAACGAGTCAATGAATGTTTTATAGTTTTTTTTGGTACTTTTTGGTTATTGAGCGCAATTACCATTTGTATAACTCTATATTTAATTTGAACAATTGATGAAAATGTTATATCTTTATCTTTTTATATTGAGTTATTTATTGAGGTAATCAGTTCATTCATCTTCCTGTGTACATTCATTATTGCATATTAAATATTAGATGGATATAAAAAGATAAATATCAGATGGATATTAATTATCTATTCTTTGTGAAAATATTTTAACTAATGTCAGATGGATATAAATAACATGCCAACATCAGAGAATATGCAACCAAATGATATAAAAGTTGTAGACGGAAGCACTCATGAAGGAAAGCACAAGACATTCAAGTCGCCTCCACATGTTAGCAAATTCTTTATCAAATTCTCGGCTGACCAAGTGAGAAATAACTGGAAGACTGGTAATTCTTCGAGAGCTTAATAAGAAATATCCCAAGTATAACATAACTGAAGGTAATATACGAAGTCACCTTCGGACCCTTACTTGTAGGATGAAGTTGATTAATAAACTTATGGGAAAGAGTGGATGGCAATGGAATGAGGAGACAAAGACATTCGTTGTTAGTCAAAAAGAATTTCAAGGTTATGTTGCGGTAACCAATTAACCAAAATTCTATTTTTTTAGTATATTTTCATACATTTTAATGCTCTTTATTGACGTTAACTTTAAACTTACTAGTACACAAAGCCCATGAGATTTATCTAAATAAGCCAATAGAGCAATATGAGGAGTTGTGCTTGATTGTTGGAGGAGATCATGCAACAGAAGCTTGGATGAAAGACACTTCGCAACCTTTGGGAAAGGCACTCGATAAATTTTCTACATGATTTTTACTTATCAATGTTGAGCCTATTTTCGAAGATGGTGTAGATATTTTAGAGAAATTCTCATAATCCATCTAAAAGTGCCGCAACAGAATCCTAGAGTCAACATGTTTCCCAAAAAGGAAAAGAGAAAAGGAAGCGAAATGAACGAGATCCTTATCAATGCATGGACAAGATGACTACTGCAGTGGATAATGTTGCTACGGCGATTGACTAAAGATGTCATATTGGGTTTCACAGATAAACCCTATTATGTAATTATGTTATTATCATGGTATAGTACTGGTTTGAAGTCAACAGCATATGAACATTTTTTGCAAGCCGGCTATAAGTATAAGGCTTGTGGATTCTTGAGTCATACTATTCAGATGCGTTATCGGTGGATGCATGAGTTTTTCATGGAAAATACAAGTTTCACCGGTGGATTATTTGGTGCAATGGATGGCTTTATGAATAGCGGCTTCAGGGGTACACATGGACATCATGGAGATCACAATGGCAGAAGTACAACTCATGGAGATGCATGTGGCATAAAAGGATGTCAAGAAGGGAACATCGACAAGTGCGTTGATGAAGGAGATGATGGTGGCAACAATTGGACCAGTGAATTCAATTCTTTAACTATATAGATAATCACATGGTGCTTGTTTTAATTATAATATATTATTCTCCTTTTGATCTGATTATCTTTATTTAAATGTAATTAATCTGTAGATCATCATAGGAGCTTCTCCAGTCTTTGCATGCAGTGGAATAATGGAAAATCGATCTCATTATGAGCTCAAGTTCTAGAACAGTATTTTATTTAGTTTAGCATTATAGACTAGTATTTATGGAAGCTATTTTGCTTTTCATTATTATTTAACAACTGGTGCTTTCCAGCCCAGGAAATTGTTTTTCTAAGGAATATTATTTTTTTGAACAATTTTTCAAAACAGCCCCATTTAGAGTTTTATTTTTCAAAATCGACCGGTTTTTTTTTTATTTATCAAAACCAACCCGATTTTGTGATTAACCGCCCGATTTTGTGATTAACCGCCTAATCACTTTCCTAAATAGTCGGGGTTGGCAACCCCGACTATTTAGGACCTTAATTTTTAGTGTTTAAGGCCTCTAATTAGGGTTTAACAGCCTCCTAAATAGTCGGGGTTAGCAACCCCGACTATTTAGGATGGTGATTAGGCAGCTAATCACAAAATCGGGTCGATTTTGATAAATAAAAAAAAAGGTCGATTTTGAAAAATAAAACTCTAAAGTGGTCTGTTTTGAAAAATTGTTCTTATTTTTTTAGGTTTTCGAATAATTCACTGCACTGTTGTTATGGTTGTTCTAAGAATTTAAGCTAAGTGATAGCTATGACCATGTCTTCTCTATTGCATTTGGTAGTTCTTAGTGTAAAATAATTAATGTATAATGTTTTTATTATAGTTTTGTTACAAATTAGAGGAGGTAAATTTACCACGGTAAGAGGATCCACATTGTTGTTGCAACACAAACATTCAACCAAACAACTAGCAATGTAGTTGTTGAAAGTATGGATTTAGATCCTCTCCAATTAGGTGGTAATTGGAGAGTTTCCAATTTATCCAATCATTACAGCACATTCTAATTCAATGGACGAGATTATGCCTCGTAGGACTTCTCCATTGTGATAGTGGTTTTCAAAGAATGGTGGCTTTCAAAAAATATTGGTTTTCAAGATCATAGTGGTTTCATCTCGTAGCCTAATCTTGTTCCTTGAATTTAGAATATATGGTAATGGTTAGAGAAATTGGAGACTCTCCAATTACCACCTAATTGGAGAGGATCCAAATCCTGAAAATACGTGCTTATAACTACATGTAACCAAACATGGGTTTTGTAACAAGAGTAGTTGCAACTACATTTTAACCAAACAGTAAAATGCATCTCCAACACATGTAGTTGGAACAACATGTTGCTGTAAAGGCATTTACAATTCCAACACCTCCAAATCAAACACACCCCTACATTTGGCCGAGCAACCAATTCTGAGTGAGTCATTACTAAGGAGATAGCTTGAGTTTACCCCCCAAATAATCTGCACACAGTTGCTTGAAACTAAACTGATATATGTAGTAGGGGTCCAAATCAAAATAAGTTGACGTTAAGGTTGAACCTCGAAATTGAACTCAAATTATCAATTCTCAGTCGCAACTCTGTAAAGTCTTCCCTTTGAATCCATACAACCTCCAAATTCTCTTGCACAAGTTCCAAAATAAATGGTAAGCAACTACAAAATGAAAATTTTCGCTACGAATATTATATACTTCTCTCGCCCTAGCTTTTACAAAATAATGGATTATAAGAGAAAAAACAACTCAACAGCTCAAATGTCACCAATTTTTTTTAAGCGACTAAGATTCATAATTAAGAAAAACGTAACAGGTCAGAACTGGATAATTCAGAAAAAAAATGAATCAAATAGATTGATTAGAGAGAGGATCACTGTACCCTGCGTTTGAGATGCTCCTCAGGGATCCCGGAAACGATCCCGATCTCGCCGGGCTTGATCTCGACGAGCGCGTCCGAGGAGAGAGATCTCGTCGTCTGATGAGAGATTTGAGCCGAGCTCGGTGCGACGAGGCGAGCAATGGAGAAGCTGCGAGTTCGAAGAGAGGAGGCAGCCATTGATGCCCTCGAGATACCGAAGGATTGCTCTATGGGGAAATGAATTAGGTGTTTTCGTAGCTAACTGGTTGGGTTTTGGATCGGGGATATGACCCGATTGCCTGATCCAAAAACCATGTGAACCGGGGCAAATGCGATTCGCTCGCCAGTCAAAAATAGGATTTTTGTCAATCAACATATTCGTCTCTCTAATTATTTTGATTGGTTCTCCGTTGATCTACTCCTCTATAATTTAAAGGAGGACCCGAGGATCAATATTCATGTTGCATTAAATGTTACAGTAAATTTGTGTAGCATTTTTAAAAACATTACTGCAGGGAGGGGCATTGTAGTATTTTGAAAAAAATTACTGTAGTATTTAAAAATATAACATTTAGACAGAAACAGGGTACCGTAGCATATTTAAAAATATTACTGTAGTTTTCTTTTAAAAAAACACTGTAGTTTTTTTAAAAAATAAAATTTGTTAGAAATTATTAAATACAATTTAAAAACGGTGAAAAGAAAACAGCTTCACAAGAATAAACCTTCAAAATAGCGAGGATGCTTTCTTCTACTCCCATAAAATCTCCTAAAGATCCAATATTTTTCACACAAACATATATTTGCAATCAAGGCAGAACATCATGATTAAGAAATAAAGCAGATACCTAGATGCGGAAATTCAAACACTAAGAAGATATCATAACCAAAAGGAATAAAAAAACATTCAGTCGAGATGAAACCCTAGCGAGAGATCCAAAAGTGTAGAGAGAATTAAAAATACCTTTGGATCTAGAGAGATGTTTGAGGGTGGAGGCAATCAAAGAGAGTGGAGAATGATGGGGGAGTTTCTAAGGTTTTAAATAGAGCGAATTTGGTTTCTACAGGTCGTAGGATAAGCATCGACGATTCTCAGCGAATTTGGGGTTGCTATCGGGTTTGAGGGTATGAGTTCGGAGCCCAAGCCCGAGAATGGTTTTATTTGTTCTTGTTTGAGGAAACAAAAGAATCCTATAAAAATAGTGAAGACGTTGTTGTAGGCATCGAAAATTGCCGATAGGTCCCCACTCACAGCTCAGTGTTAACGATCGACGATTGAACGTCACTACCCGGTTCACAAGAGTTCAAATGACGTCGGTAAGCGCCTGAAGTGAACCGACGGACTACGTGAGCCAACGAATCACGGGGATACGGATTGACCGAAAACCCCGCGATCACCGCAATTGGACCAACACCCGCCGTGTCCCGATCATCTCACTGATAATCCAACCATCGGGATCAACAGATCTCTTCGTCTGAATTCTAACGCATCCGAAATCAGTTAACTCCGAGTTCGGACGAAAAGTCAACGAAGAGTCAACGGCGGGACAACGGCGGACAGTCTCGGACTGAACCGAGGCACCCGGGGCATCTCGGCAAGCTCGAAACACCCGAGGGGTGTCTTGGCAAAACCAAGACACCCCAGGGGTGTCTCGGCCAACCCGAGACACCCCAAGGGTGTCTCGGCCAACCCGAGACACCCTAGGGTGTCTCGGTTTGGCCGAGACACAAATAGGCCCCTAGGGGGTGTCCTCTCCATTTCAGCCCCCCCCCTCTCCTTTTCCTATAAATAGGCCCCTAGGGCCTCCTTTGTGAGGGGCTCCTGATTTTGCTCTTGGCTTGGCTCCTCTTTTGAGTTTTTGGCCTTGAGCATGATCTGAATTTTGAAGCGGCGAAGCCCTGCCGGAGTAAGGAGTCGGAGTTTTCAAAGAG
>BQKN01060031.1:0-10139 GCA_022839385.1 Asparagus kiusianus
GAGACGTCCAGCTCATCGATCCGCGACTCCGGCATCGCCCCAATCAAAAGCAATCCCCTCCCCCCCTATAAAGCACCGACCCCTCAAGCCTCTTCCCCCCACTCATCTCAAGCGACCGAAATACCCTTGCCCTAAAAAAACCCAGCCATCCCCGCTCTCGATCTCGAAAATGGCGCCCAAGGCGGAGAAGAAGCCAGCGGCCGAGAAGAAGCCCGCGGCGGAGAAGCCCACGGAGGAGGAGGAGCCCAAGAAGGCGGAGAAGGCCCCCGCCGGTAAGAAGCCCAAGGCCGAGAAGAGGCTGCCGGCGTCGAAGGAAGGGGGAGGGGACAAGAGCGGCAAGGCGAAGAAGAAGAGGAAGGCGAAGAGCGTGGAGACGTACAAGATCTACATCTTCAAGGTCTTGAAGCAGGTCCACCCCGACATCGGGATCTCGAGCAAGGCGATGGGGATCATGAACTCCTTCATCAACGACATCTTCGAGAAGCTGGCCCAGGAGGCCTCCCGCCTGGCCCGCTACAACAAGAAGCCCACCATCACCTCCCGCGAGATCCAGACCTCCGTCCGCCTCGTCCTCCCCGGAGAGCTAGCCAAGCACGCCGTCTCCGAGGGCACCAAGGCCGTCACCAAGTTCACCAGCTCTTAGGCCTAGCGCAGGTCTAGGGGTTTTCCTCTTTCGATTAGTATTTTTTCTTGTTTTTTTTGTTTCTCGCTGTTTAGTTGTTATCTCTAGTGTAATTACTTCCTTTTATGCCGTGGATCAAGAAAAAAGCGCGCTTTTTTCCCCCTCGATATTTGATTAGTGAGTGATTTCTGTGGACTATAAGTAATTTATTGTTTTGGTTATTGCTCTCATTTTTTCTCCTCTATTGTGTCTCTCTGGATGGTCCAGTCTTTAGACGAATCTAATTCGTGCAAATGTGATTGTGATGTTTGAAAGCAACATTTCCGTTGTATTTTGTTGAGTTCTCAGTTTTTTGAGGTTATTCGTTTGCTAGAATCTCTGGTCGATTAGATGAAGAATTGCCTCTTGATGTGGCGATTGGAGAATGTTCTTCATCCAAGAACCTTGTAAGAGATGCTCGCATCTCTTTCTTCATCATCTTTAGATTTAACCATTTTGATATTGATGTTGAATATTAGTAACATTTGGTTCTCGCTGATGCCTAAGTTTTTTTTTTTTAAATTGTTTTTTATTTTTATTTGTTAATAATAGGAGGGGGACCTTGGAACCACTTCCTTGGGGATTCTGTACACTTCATTTGCATTTTCCTTGGCGGTGGCTCCAGTTGTGCGGGGGTTCAAAACGAAAAGAGCTCTGGTTCTCATGACTACTGGATATTTGTTGTTCATGGCTTCAAACTTGAAGCCATCATGGTGAGTTTTTCATTTGCCCTCATATGGCTTGTGCTAGATGTCGTACTTGCGGTAATGCTGGCTCTGCTGATGCTATGCAGAATTTAGTTGTTCTCTGCTGTAACGGTTTGTAATAGGTTCTGATTGTTCTACACATTGAAGGTGCGACCGGTTTAGTAGTCCTTTACTCCCACTTGTGAGGACAAAATGTGTGATTTGCTCACATGTTTTATAGTCTTTAGGAAATTAATTTAAACAATAAATAGCAAGAATTAATTTATTTTCATAATCTCAGTCGTTATGGTAACCACTCTCAGTTTCTTTGTTGTTATAAGGGTTGTCAGCGCTTATGGTCTCACTCTTGTGTACTGGGAGGTTTTCTTCCATGGGTGCTCATTTCACTTTCTTGATGGTTGAACACTCTTTAAGCTTGACGTAATTAGTAAACCTGATAACTTTGGTAGCCTATCAATTTGACGTAATTTGTTTCCTATATTATAGAGAGACTTTTTGGTGTAGGATTTGATACTTTCTACTTTTTTGTAATTATATAGTTTTATTAGGAGTCTTAGTTATTATTCTTTTTAAGAAGAGGAATGTAACCCAAGGGCGAAGATCACTTTTATTAATTAAATTCTCTTTAATATTAATTTGTCAAGGTTGTCTCTTCGTGCATTCGAAGATTGTTTCTTTGTGGATTCAGAGAACACCTATTGGTGGATTATGAGGTTTATCACTTCCGTGCTGCATTGGGAAGTGATGAAACTGATGACGCATCCATCAAACTCCATTAGCATTATGGTAAGCTGAGCCAGTGCGAATGAATTGACATAGATATAGCTATGCGGATATTGAAAGAATGTTTCTCAAAAAGAGCTGCATTTTTGTTATAGAGTGGCCAAATTCCAATTTCCGCTACTGAAAATTATTTTAGTCTTTTTATTCGCAATAAATTTTCAGCCTATCAACTGAAAATTTATGCAGATGAAATGAAACTTAAATTTGTAGTGTTTTTCTACATTGTTTTCCTGTTTAATTATCAATATTCTATTTCGTAGGAAATTGTCATAGCAAGTGAATTATCTGATGTCAATTCAGTTACAATTTTCTTGCCTCAGTTTAGTAAACAAGTATAAATTGCTTTTATTTTTTGCTGGCTGTAAATCCCCAGCCTTGATGGAGTTTGGTGAACCTGATAGATTTTTCCTAGAAAGAGGGGGAAAAAAGAAAAGACAATAAAAAGAAAAAAGCCTAATAACTTTGATAACCACTACTGAAACGATGTTTTCTGCTAGCGTCGTCCACTATTGTCTCTTTTTGCAGCGTTTACATTTATGTCATATTTGTGGAATGGTCTCGTGTGGCAATTTTCCTCTCCATTTGTTGTATAATCTGGCGATAGATGCCTTGATTTCTATAGGTGCACAATGGTGCCGACTTCTTTGTATCTTGGCTTTGCTGCATTAGTAATCACGTGAGTAACTACTTACATCTTTCTTTTATTTTGTTAATACTTTTCTTGTCAATGGCCTACATGGTTTCTCACCTCAAACTCTTGAAATACCGATGCATTTGTTGGCTTCTTAGGGGACGTATCTTATATCTGCTGCACATTGCCATGCATGAGACTGCGATTTGCATGATGGGACGGTAATTGGTAACTTCAATGGTGAAATTTGCGGAATATTTGCTAGTGTCCAGGTACAAGATTTTCCCAGTTTTACCTGTGATAAGCAGTCATGTAGTATTGTTCTCATTGAAAGTTTTCTAAAAAGTGAATCCCTAACTCCCCCGTTCATTTTGTTTGTCGGGGAATGGAAAGGCGAGACAATCAAATTTCAGTTAAATTCATTAAAATTCCTATGTATAGAATGTTGATCGAACTTTATTGGGTAAATTAGGCAAAACTTCCTGAACATCAGAGGGTTTCACACGAGACCCCACTCAACTCGCTTCCCATCGCTAACACCCCCCCTCCCCACCCCACCCCCCACCCCGGCGGGGAACTTTGGGGTGTCTAATAAAACCCACCTCACTTTCTATATGTCTGCAGACCCCTCTAACCAATCAATAAGCACTTATTTCCTATACAATGAAGATGGTCACCAGCGGACTTTGGGTGTCCTGTGAAACCCCCCTGAACTTGTAATTTTCATGTGGTTCCCCTAAGCAATCAATGAGCACTTATTTCCTACACAATCAAAATAGGGTGATGTCGTTAGCACCGTTGATTTGATTTGGTGGGGGGCTCTGAAATTTATCCAACTTTGAAAAGTAACTATTTATTTTGATTCCTGTGATTGTTGTTTCAAATTGTTTCTCTTGTCTATCTCTAGACTACAGAATTTACTTAGTGGATAGGGGATATTCTTTCATGAATTGTTAAAACGTATATGTTTTTGGCATTTAGATTTATGGCTACGTTTTGAGGGAAATATTGTTATTTTCTCTATCTAGGCATTCCATATTGCAAACGCAAACAGTATTTGCAAATAGATTGAACTAAGAAATAAACCCAATCAGATGGGATCTGACCCTAGTTATGTGGCATATCTTCATCTCATTGATTCGATGAAAACCTTCGTTTACAATACTATTTTACTAATTGCAAGAGAGATGGACCAGAAGCTTTCCTCATTTACTTCTATGTATTCTTTGTTAATCAGCTGAGAGGAGTGAAGAGAAACAGTATATAGCATCAAATGGTTGTGCCTCAACCATTCTCACTGCATATTATATATGTTCAACATAACGAATTTGTAGATACATTAGTTTTTTTATTTCAGCTTGTAAAAGGTGTGCCTTGAAAAACCTTGGAGAATTTCGTACACCACACTGCAGGATGGGGGTAAGATAAACCTACTGTTTATTGCCTTGAAAAACTCTTCCTGTACGCTCGTCTGTTGCTAACATACTGAGATCTGTTATTGCTCCCCTGTTGGAGTCACGAATACGGTCAAGCCTTTGCATGGTATGCGTAGTTAGTTGAAGTTTGATCAGTGGTTCTACACTAATTTGTTTCCCCTTGTTGACAAGTCATGCCTTTCTATTTTTCGAGAAGCGTGTTGTAACACCAGCGCAACTATCAGCGCTTCGCGCATCAGGAGTTGGTGGTGCAATGGCTATAGTTAGTGCTGCTAAGGCGAGCGTCTAATATTGGCATCCCCTAACGTTCCCTCGTTTGCTGTTTGTTTTTTCCTTCCCCTCTGATTGGATTCATGTTTTCTGTTTTCCTGTCACTTTAGTTCTAACTTTTATTTCTTTTGTAGTACAAGGGTGTGTAGGTGTGTTAGGATGCATGGAGGGGAGCAAACTTAAGTGGATAGAGGGCTCTGTCTACCAATTTTCTATCCGGATCCGTTAGGTTTGCTTTAAGATTTGTGTTGGTGTGGCTTACGCATCAAGAAGACGTACGTCTCATGTCCTCCAACCATTTTCCCGTTGGATTTGCTTTGTGACGTTGTGTTGGTGCGTGATTCATCTCAAGGCTAACTATGAGACGCATGCCTTGATGATGCATATCGCGCATCAACACGAATATCAAAGCAAAATCAACTTGGTTTACAAACACATTATTTTGTTTAATTATTTTACTTATTTTTGGGGTGTACGGTTTTGCAGCTTCGTAGTTATTGTATAACTTGATGCGTATTTGCCATCAGCTAAGAAGAAGAAAACTACTGTATTTGTGGCTTCTCGTCGTTCTTTCGGTCGTAGACTTGTTACTCCTCTTCCTGAATATACTCAGTAACTCGCTGGAGAGGCTGAGTCCGCATAGATTTATAAATTGTTTGCTACTTCGTATGCATATTAAAATGTAAGTTCGTTAAAAATATACGGTAGATGACTTGGAACAACTTGAAAAAGAAGTAGCATAAAGGGGTGTTTGTTTCACCAAAAATTTTGGCATTACAAGTTTTGAGATAAAAAAAGTGAGTTTTTTTTTTATTTTTGGATTTCATATATGATGTTTGTTTTAAGAAATTTTTTAGAATATTGAATCCTAAAAGTACAAAAAGTGCCTAATTTTTAGAATTTTCCAAATCCTCTCATTTGGAGAAGATTTTGACAAATTTCATAAATGGTGTGCTGATCTCTCAATTGGAGAGGATTTGACAAATCTCAATTTTGTTTTTTTGTGGGAGGTGACCTTACCAAGATAGCATATTCATCATATTACAAAATTTTGGTATTTGGTAATGCTACATTTTGAGCTTGAAACAAACAAACTATTACAAATTGTAGTATACCAAATCTCAAAATATTAAAAAAACAAACAACATTTTAGAAATCTCAACCCGTAACAAAACATCTATGGATTTTAAATCCTATGGTGAAATCCATATCCTAAAATTATAGGATTTGAAACAAAGACCCATTAAGTGAATTATGTTTATCTATTTGTTTGTTCTTCTGTACTAATCTTGCTGTAATCTTCATGAAATGTTTTCTTATAAAAAATTAAAAGGAGAAAGACAACGATACTATTTTGGGCCTTAACGCGATGGTCAACTCAGGCCCAACTAAAAGCAGACCAGTGGAAGAGTACAATACCTGGGGATCCTCCGTGTGCTCCCATCCAACCGCTCATTCTTAAACCTTCTTCTCGAAAGCAAAGGTAAGGATTTTGTCAGGATATTGATCCAGGAGAAAAAAATTTCTCCAATTACAACCCAACTCTTCTCTTATAAAATACCTTCCGAGTTTAGGTCCCTCTTCTAATATAAACCAGAATAAATACAGTGCACTAGAAAAGATCCTGATCCTTAAATTCAAATTTACCAGTTGTTATTTAATAATCCATCAAACCCAGATCCACTAAAGATTCCTGTTAGTAGTTTCAAAGTGTAATGTTGAGTTGTGTCATATAACATTGGTATATGTGTTTGCCATAAAATAGCTAAAAATGAATAGTGTTGTTTCGATGAAATTATTCTTATTTCGAAGTTTTTTTTTTTTAATTATTGGCATGTACTTAACCTTGAACTTAGAAATAGATAATTGATATCGGATAAAGAATAACATCTCGAATTCTGTAAAAATATAAATATACAATATATCTTTGTGCTTGTAGATTGGAACTTAGAATAATGTTGGTTCTTGTTATTTTGTTAACAGTTTTAGAGTATATGTGACTAATCTCATTATTTTTTATGTCCATTTATGCGTAGGATTAGCTCATTAAAGTTTAGCTTCTGTATACTGAAAGTGAGACGTGTGTATGTATAATTATTATTATTTAAATAATCTAATTTGGAATCGAACCCAAGACCTGTATGTATAAATCTTCTTTTACTAGTACAGATTTATACAGTTTTCAGTCACTTAGCAACCAACTACTTTTTACCGGTGCATGTATTTCATCTTTTAAAATGTTTCAGTGTAATTTTAAAGGGTTAATTTCATGTAAAACCCCTAAAATTCTGGAAGTGTTGTGCATAACCCCTCTAAACTTTGGGATGCCTCAACTAAGCCCCTTGTACTTTGACTTTTCCTCACATGACCCCTGCGCCGGTACTTTGCAAATAACCAAAATGTTTTAGAGACAAAAAATTCCTAATTTTGTCAATTTTCATTTACAAGCAACATAACTCCTCCCTAAATTTAGGTTTTTTCCCCCACCCTTTCAAGGGAATTTTAGTTATTTGCAAATTACACGCGGGAGGCCCGGTGAGAAAAGTTTCAAAGTTAATACCTGAAATTTTAATTCCGTGAGAAACCCCAAAAGCTTAGGTGATATTGTAAAAGTCCATGTGGTTTTTGTGATATAAACCCTAATCAAACCAAAAGGATATCCTTTACTCAATAATTACAAAACAAACGTATGCTAACTGAATCATGTCATAGCATCATAAGAGCCAAAATTGTGTACGGCTCTTTCATTCTTCTTTAACTAGCTTTGCTCTTAAATCTCCACGAAACAACTTGGGAAAAAGAAAAAGCAGCAAATTGTTTTGGGCCTCATAAACAAACGAGCAACAAAAGAAAAATCCTTGGCCCGACATGAACTAAGACCAAACGGCCGAGCGCGCTGGCCACGGATCCAACGTATTCTCCAATCACCACCGTTCAATATCAAACTGTGCTCTTCAAAATCAAAGGGCTAAAATTTTGCCAAGTAACGGATCCATGACAACAAATAAAAAAATAAAAAAAAATTCCCCATTCAATCACAAACTCACTAGCGAGTAGCCCTCGCTTATAAAAGAAGCACCTCCCCGTCAAAAGACGAGGCATCACGAGAACAGAGCAGGAGCCAGGAGAGGAAGAAGAGGAGGAAGATGGCGAAGGGGGTCAAGGCTCACCGCATCCGCATACGTGAGCAGGCTCGTACGGACATCGCGGCTTCAAGCGAAGCCATGGGAGTGGGTGGCATCGGGAGACAACGTCTGACCCTTGGGGCCGACGTAGAAGCTGTTAGCATTTTCTTAAGGAAAAGGCAATTTTGCCTTGTGAATAGTCCCACATTGGAAGTTGAGAAGAAGTTCAAGTGGTTTATAATGGTTTACTTCCTAATGGGCTTTGAATAGTGTTTTAGGTTTTGTGGGCTTTGCGTTTCTACCACACACGCGCGCGCACGCCCGCCACGCCACGCCTCGCCCGCACGCGCGCCACGCCGCACACCCTTTTGCTTCTCAAGCTTTTATTTTTTGCACGTTTTACACGTTCTGTAACGGCAGCATTTATTATGTAACGGCTAGCGTGATTTATGCCCAACGGACGAGGAGATTCAGCAGCGGTTACTGGTTCATGAGGCTATATAAGGAGGCAGAGTTCATTCGGAAAATCACACAGAAATTCACAAAGAATTTCATAGCTCTCTTCCTCCTTCTGCTACTCTCAGTTCTCAAAGAATTTTGGCTACATATTTTGCGGATTATTTTATTGGGCAACATCTTCATCTGAGCAGAAGCTCTGCTACTCGCGCCCGAGTAGAGAGGCCGGCCGTTTCCGGGGGCTTTTACCGCTAGGGGGGAGGATCGACTACGCCAGGGCGACAGGCGGGTCCTCTATCTTCTAGGGCAGTGTATCACGACTGCACCCCGTTCAGGCCTGATTTTCATAACTCATTTATTTTCAGTTAAACTAATATTGTTATTTTGACAGCAGAAGCTGCGAAGCAAAGTACTTGCAGCTGACGGATTGAGCGGTTGCGGCCAGTAGCTACCTGCTCACGCCACGCTTATTCAGCACGACTGGTTTCAAGGTAAAATTGGGGGTAATGAAGTCGTCGTCTTTGCAAGCTCTTGCGGTGCTCTCGTCTTCCTCGTCTTTGTGCTCTTGTCTTTGGTGATGACTTGATGAGGATTTGCCGTCATGAGGGGCTGTTTGCTTGCCCAAAAAAAGAAGGAAATCAAGGAATAGGAAACCTATTTCCTTAAAAAATTGTTTTATAGTTGTTTGGTTGGCTAAAAAAAGAAGGAAATCAAATAATAGGAGATGAGATGAGATGAGTTGTCACCATATTATTGGATGATGTGAGTGTTTTTTTAAGAAAAGTTGTTTTGAGGTTGTTTGGTTGGTTAAAAAAGAAGGAAATCAAAGAATAGGAAACTTATTTCTTATAAATAGGTTCTTCTCTTGTGTTTGGTTCATTCTTAAAAATAGGAGATGAGATGAGTTGTCATTATATTATTGGATGATGTGACCCACACTTAAGGAAATCAATTTCCTTGTTTTTTTGGAGGAAATGAGTGGAGATAAAATGGAGATGAGATGAGATGAGTTGTCACACTATTATTGGATGATGTGGGTGATTTTTAAAGATGAGATGTGATGGAGATGAGATGAGTTGGATGATGTGACCCATTTCTTTTGTTTGGTTTATTTTATTGGATGATATGAGATGAGTTGTTGGATGAAAATAATATTTTATTGGATGATGTGGATGAGTTGTTGGATAAAAATAATATTTTATTGGATGTTGTGGGTAAGTTTTAGGGATGGAAATGAGGAAATTACACTTTTGGAGATTTCCAAACTCCAATTTCCTATTCTTGGTTTTTTGGAAACCAACCAAACAGCCCCTGAGAGGAAAACTATTGCTGGGACGGATCCAGAATTTTTTTTTAGGGACACATGTATGTAATAAAAATAATTAATAAATTGTATAATATATTTTTTTAGAAAAATGTGTAAGGGCCTTAAAAAAAAGAAAGCTAATGTAGCCAGCCCCTCTTATTATTTTCCATATAAGACAGTCACTAATACATTAAATAATTATGATTTAGCCCTTATATACTCTTTCAAGTCAGCGAGCCGAAGAGATTGGCGGGAGCAGTTTTTTGGACAACTGCGACCTCTCATCTCTCCTTTCCTACATATGCAAGGCACTGGGCAGTCACTTCTATTTGCTCATTCCCCACCAGGCCGCCGTCTTAATCTCGATCACTTGACACTAGTTTCTCATGTACTTTTATATATGTATGCTAACGTTTTCATTCCTTCTTTTTTATAAACAAAAGGGCAAATTTTTGAAAACACTTAATTTTCAAATTTATATAGCAAAATTGACTATTTCTGAAAAAATAATTAGCAAAACCGACCCTTTTCAGATGAAAAGGGTCGGTTTTGCTGAGGAAGTGTTTTTCGAACTGCACGGAATGTATGTATGCTAACGTTTTCATTTCTTTTTTTTTATAAACAAAAGGACAAATTTTTGAAAACACCTAATTTTTAAATTTTATATAGCAAAATCGATTATTTCTGAAAAAAATTTAGCAAAACCAACCATTTTCAGATGAAAAGGGTCGGTTTTGCTGAGGAAGTGTTTTTCGAACTGCACG
>BQKN01060032.1:0-19331 GCA_022839385.1 Asparagus kiusianus
CCATTTCCTTAGTGCTGCCCATTAGCGGTGACCACTAAGAAGAGCTATTATCTCGTTTTAGCCGAGATATACGCTTATAACTTCTAGATCTCACGCGGATCGACGAAGTTCTGTTTCTATATCCCTTCGCGGATAGACGAAACTCTGCCGGATTTTACCGGAAAGGATCTTGAAGAGTCGGCGGTCCACGGATATCGACGTCCCCGTCACAGGCCAACAACCCACGCAAGCGAGACCGAACCAAACCGGGATCTCGTGTTTATTTTCGATAAAGTTGTAATATCTTTTGTTTTCATTTCAAACTCTGTTGTAACGATTGAAGTTGTAACAGATACCAAAGCAATGAAAACAGCAACTTTTGACGAAAACATGCTACTGTTTGATAGGTTTGGCGTCCGGCTTGATATCGAGGCGGTGCATTACCACATTGGGATCGAGCCCTGGCATGTCTTCATAGTTCCAAGCGAAGACGTCGATATATTCCCTTATGAGAGCAATTAATTTCTCCTTCTCATCTGGGGGAAGAGTATCGCTGATGAATATGGGCTTTGGATTGGCTTCATCGCCCATATTAATCTGGACTATTTTATCTTCGGTGGGAGGTTCCCTCTGTTCAAACCTATCGCCGTACTGCATGTTTAGGTGATGAACCCATGGGTCTTCCCACGTTGGCATTTGATCATCATCCTCCATCGTCACAGGGTCGACCGTAGTCATATGCGACATCAGCTTCTTGAATACTTCCCCTAGACTTGCATCGGAATCCCAAGCTGAAGAATCAGAAGAGTACCCATCCTTAGCTTTGTTAGCAATTTGATCGATAACTTGCCAACCACATTCATCATCAGACGAGGAGACGTAGCCTAAGCCTCTTTTGTGACGGTAATAATCACCCGGTTTCCCTTTTGGTACATATGCCGCTTTGGCTGGAATACGGGAACCTCGATCAAAGTACAAGCCTTCTCCGAGTGTGAAATTGTATCCCTGTTTTTCCATGAGCTTGCGCGCTTCCGGACTATACTTAGATAAATGTCGACCAGGTTTGTCTTCATCCTCATCTTCTTTTAGGAAATGATCTGGCAACGGAAAATTCTCTCCTTTACCATAAATCACTTCTTTTTCACCTCCTATTTTGGTAGGAACGATCAGGGTTGTTCCGAAAGAATGTTGGAGGTTTTTCTTTGTTACATAAGATGATCGGAGCAGCGTATATAAATCCGGATTATCGTGTAATCCTTTTATCGCATCATCAAGAGACAACGAGTACTCTAAATCATCTTTTATTTCAATATTAGCAAGTTGCCAGTTACAACTGCCATCTGACGATTGTTCATCATCGAGATTGATTACAAAGGGTACAATGTCATTAAAAACAAAACCTCCATTGTAATCGAATCCGGCTTCGGAATCAGCTTCTTCTCCGCTGTCCGTGCCCTGGACCAATGGTTCCGTATCGGATTCGTTACCATAAAGGAGAGAATCGGTAAAATAATTCTCAAACCCTTTAAATGGTTGCTTATCCGCGACCACCGTCTTGACCCTTCCATTAGTGTCGACATATTTCAGACACTGATGTAGGGTGGAGGGAACTATAACGTTACTATGGATCCAAGGCCGACCCAGTAGTAAGTTATATGATGTCTCAGCATCAATCACGTAACATGTGACCTCCGTCTTCAGATCACCCATTTGGCACTTTATCCAGATTTTTCCCAAAGGCCTTGACCCGCTGGTGTTGAATCCGTAAATGACCGTGCCTGTAGACGCCAATTTGCTGACTGGAATGCCAAGGCTATGCATTAGGCAAAGCGGCATAATGCTCACAGCGGAACCCGGATCCACTTGAATTCGGTTGACTTCGTTGGAGCCAACGTATCCGATGAAATATAGGGGCCGATCATGGTTCGAATTCTTCGTCTGCATATCCTCTTTGGTGAAGGTGATGCAGGGAAGGTTCTTAGCCGCTACATTGCATTGTTGAACTGACGGTTCTGGCTCTTCCGGTACCGGCTTGATCCGAGTGAGGAATGCTTCAAAATCAGCCAAGGCTTCTCGTAAGGCTTCCCTAGTCTCCTTAGACAACCGCAGCAACTCATACAGCGTTATCCGTGCCGGAATATTGGCTAATTGATCCATGATGTCGAAAATACACGGAGTTTTCGAGCTCTTCGGTTTGTCTCCTCCAATCAGACGATTGAAACGAGACTGCTTCGGATTCTGAACCTCCTGGGGTCTCTTTTCTTTCTAATTATCCGCCGGCTGTCGTCGAGCATCTTCAACCGGTTTAGGAACTGTAATCACCCCCAGCTCCGTGAGAGTTTTGGCTGGTCCCCGTTTAGTCACCCCCTGCCCAGCTAACTGATCGCTAGGTGATGGATAGGTATAATGATACTCGTTTTCGCTTCTGGTGGCAAAGACTTCTTGTTCTTCTTCGGAGAGCGGGAAGGTAGGAGCTTCATCACCATCCTCTTCGAAGATTGTGGAAGTAGCGTTGCAGGCCTTGCCTTTACCCTTTCTTTTCGAGGAAGTCGCCCACTGCTCATCTTCAATCAGATCCGGATGAACCCAGAGGATTTCGCCGTTCGGGGCTGTGTGTGGCACAAGTCCCTTTTGGTGCTGTCCATGTGGGTCATCATTCACCATCTTCATTCCCACTTTGGTGACGCGTTTTCGGCTCGAACCATGTCGTGGGCACCGATCCAAAGCTGATTGACACTGCATTTGCTCCCACATTCTTGGCAAGCTTCAGGGTTATGACGCCCACATCAATTAACGCCTGGATCTTGTCCTTGAGGTGGTAGCATGACCTCGTAGGGTGATGGATCACTCTATGGTACGCGCAGTACTTCGGATCCGTCACTTTGCTGGCCCTTTCTTGATCTACGATCGCTGGCAGCTGGATTTTGTTGTTCTCCAACAAGTACTTGAAGATGCCAGGAACTACATCATCCTTGAAGGAGTAAACTTTGGGAAACCTTGGCTCCGAAGATTTCTGCTTCTGAGACCGTTGTTGCCAATGCGGCTGCGATTGTTGTGGCTCTCGCTGCTGCGGCTGTTGCTGAGGTTGCAATTGAAAGGTTTGGTTAGCATCAACTGCATTAGCATGTGCCTTACCTTCCCCATTGGGTTGAAATTCTGCGTTGGAGCATTCGCCGCTTGCTGGCCTCTCTCTGCCTTCTTTCTTCTGAGGAATTGCTCAGCTTGCTCCCCTCGGACCTTCAGATCCTTCCATGTTTTGAACGGTGCTGTCCCCATTGCTTCCAACACATCCAAGGACAAATTATTGTGGCAGGTCTGGAGAATAAACTCCTCAGTGATCGGGTCCTGGCAATTCATTGCCTTGTTCCGGAACCTTTTGACGAAGGTGTCGACTAACTCCCCGTCCTTCTGCTTCTCATCGAGCAACGACCTGTTTTCGTGAAAAGTTGCTGTTTTCATTGCTCTTCTCTTTTTGAGATCAGTTACAACTTCAGGCGTTACAACAGAATAAAATGAAAACAAATGGATTACAGCTTTTCAGAAAATAAACACGAGATTGTAGGCATCGAAAATTGCCGATAAGGTCCCCACAAACAGCTCAGTGTTAACGAGCGACGATGAACGTCACTACCCGGTTCACAAGAGTTCAAACGACGTCGGTGAACGATTGAAGCCAACCGACGGACTACGTGAGCCGACAGAATGTCAGAATCACGGGGATACGGATTGACCGAAAACCCCGCGATCACCACAATCGGGCCAACGCCTGCCGTGTCCCGATCACCACACTGGTAAACCAACCGATGGGACCTACAGAACTCCTCGACGGGCTTCCAACACAACCGGAATCAGTCAAATCTAAGTCCAGATAAAAGTACTACAGCGGAATCAACAAAAAAGCGCCCGAAGGAGGTGTGTCTCGGCATAGGGGCCAAGACACCCCCAAGGGGGTGTCTCAAGGCCATAGCCGAGACACCCCCCCCTTGGGGTGTCTTTGGGCCGCGCCGTGGACACCTCTCCCCTACCCTCTTGAGTGCTATAAATAGCCCCCCTTGGCCTTCATTGTGGAGGGCTGATTTCTTTGGAGTTGAAGGCAAAGGCTCTGAATTCAAGGCTGAATTATCTTAGCCAAGGATTCTCCTTTGTTCTGAAGCGGCGAAGCCCTGCCGGAGAGCAGAGTCTGAAGATTTTTGAAGCAGCGAAGCTCTGCCGAAACGAGGAGTAAGGAGTTCTTCATCAGTCTCCTTCATTCACCCCCTTCCATTTCCTTAGTGCTGCCCATTAGCGGTGACCACTAAGAAGAGCTAGTGTCTCGTTTTAGCCGAGACATAAGCTTATAACTTCTAGATCTCACGCGGATCGACGAAGTTCTGTTTCTATATCCCTTCGCGGATAGACGAAACTCTGCCGGATTATACCGAAAAGGATCTTGAAGAGTCGGCGGTCCACGGATATCGACGTCCCCGTCACAGGCCAACAACCCACGCAAGCGAGACCGTACCAAACCGGGCTCTCGTGTTTATTTTCGATAAAGTTGTAATATCTCTTGTTTTCATTTAAACTCTGTTGTAACGATTGAAGTTGTAACAGATACCAAAGCAATGAAAACAGCAACTTTTGAAGGAAACAAGCTGGCGACCACAGTGGGAGCCGCCGACCTCGCTGCCGAGATCGGAGTGACGCAACCGGCCTTCAAGATCCGGGTGAATGAAGAGATCGAATACGAGTTCGATCAGAAGAAGTTCGAAGAGTACCTCTCCTCCTCCTCCTCCAGATCCGCCTCTCCGCAACGGCGTAGGAAGAATTCATCTCCCAAAAGGGCTCGCAGGATCTCCAACTCCTCAATCCGAGACTCCGCCATCGCTGCCACTACGCCCGTACCACGCAACGGCCCCGCGTCGATCAGCGTGGTTAAGGCAGTAGATCCGGCCCTCACAACCGCCACAAAGGCGATAGGTGATGCTGCTCCAACTCCATCAAAGAGAGCGATCCAAAGACGCCGCCAACGCCTCGCTCAACAGCTCGCCAGGGCTAAGGAGTCCAAAGATGGAGTGCGCTATACGGAGGACTTGAAGTCGAGGCAGCGACAAGAGCAACGGTAAGCAATCAACCTCCCCTCCCAATCAGGAGCGAGTGAGTGGATCCGCGTCAAGAGGAACCGCTCCACGCTCGAGGAGCGAATCAAGAAGCGCCGTGCTCTACTTGCACATGCCCGGCTCCTCCTAAAGAAGGCAGAGGAGATGCAGCAAGGAACGGTGGTCAAAACACCGTCTACAAGCAAAATGGTGTGGGTACGCAAAACAAACCCAACACCTCAAACCAAGAAGGGTGAGGCCATCGCCCAGAATTCAGCCAAATCAAAACCTATCCCTCCTGTACCGGCACCCTCAACGGAGCCAGGTAAACAAGGGGATCATTCGAGATCCCAGGTCCCTTTGTCGGGTCGCCTCGGTCCCTTACCGGAGAACCGAGGTAGAATACCCGTCAAAGAACGGCTGGGACCATTGAAAGGTCCCCAAACCAAAATTCAGACTGGGGGTGGAATCAATCCCCCCAAGAAAATTGACAAAGGGAAAGCCCCTATCACCGACCGCACCGAGTTGCGAGTCGAAGCAAAAGAGCCCGTTCAGTTCATACGCTCACAAAAGCGTAAAACTGAACGGGCCACTCTTGAAAAATCCAACAAACCATCTCATCTTCAAAAGGAAGCACACTCATCTGAGGATGAACGTGTTGTATCGGGGAACACCCACCATCACTCTGTAGGTTGCTCCAGCTACCAAGCTGATGAGCTGTACTACAGGGCTGGGGGTATTGAAAGATCCCGAAAAAGATGTGTGCAGGATAGGGAGCCCCGATGCCCATGCGCAAACATCATCAAGGCGGTGCTGTCCGAGTGTTGTTGTGACAGTCCCCCAAGAAGAATCTCAGTGTTCGAAAGACTCTCCAAACCGAGGCATTTCCAGAAGAAGAAATTGCCCCGCCGAGAGGTCGAGTATCCAAGGGTGTCGGTCAACATGACTGGCAAGGGAAATTCAGCACAACCCTTCAGCATAGAACAGCTGGCCGAGATATCCCGGTGCATGACACGGTTGCGGCCCGGAACCAGCGGCCAAAAGAACTACCAAAGGGTGCCAATTGGACTCTCCCTAGAAGAAGAAGAATCAGAGGCTGATTCGGACTCTTGCTCGGCGGTGGCATCTGATGACACGGCGTCGAGTGCGGATCAACCTTACGAATCACTCATGATCAGTGCTGAACAAATGTCCAAGATACTTGAAGAAGCCCTGGCCAAGCAAAAGGAGAGCTTCAAATTCGAGATGGAAATGACCCTGCAGCGGATGAGGGAGATGCACGACCAACAGATTGCAGCATTGACAGTCCACCAAGGAGAGCCAAATCGGCGCAATCCAGAAGAGAATGAACGGGAGGCGGATAATCTCAACATCCCTCCTGTCAACACTGACAATGGGGGTGGTCCCGCAGAAGAAAATGCCAAAGAGGACCACGTCGCCTCTCCCAGAAGCCACTCAAAGGCCGAGACAAGTGAGGACAGGAAGATGAAGGACCTGGAGAGCAAAATCAATGCCTTGATGAGTGCTCAAGAGGTAAAAAGATCCGGTATACCCTGCCCATACCCGAGGGAGTGGGAATCAATCCCATATCCGGCAAAGTTTAATCTGATTAACTTTACGCCGTTTGATGGGAAGGGTTCCCCTACCCAACATTTAATCTATTTCAAGTCTCATTTAGGAATTATTTCCGGAAATGAGCCCCTCATGGTGCGGTCATTCGTCGGCACTCTTCGCGGAGCTGCCTTCGATTGGTATCGCCGTCTCAAGCCTGGAAGCATCAATGGCTGGGATGACATGGAGGACATGTTCCTAACAAACTTCTTTGATGACGATACCGAAGTTTCAATCGGCACGCTGTTCGATGAAAAACAAAAGAACGGCGAGACGGTTGAAAACTTCGTGAAAAGATTCCGGAACAAAGCTATGAATTGCAGGGATCCGGTCAGCGAGGATTTCATCCTTGAGACTTGCCACAACAATCTCACGCTCGACATCCTCGAAGCCATGGGAATGGCGCCGTCCAAAACCTGGAAGGACCTGAAAATGCGGGGAGAGCGAGCTGAGCGATTCCTCAAGAGGAAAAAGGCAGAGAGGGGACAAATACCCAACAATGCCCCGCAACCAAATTTTACCCCCAAGGGTAAAGGGAAGGCGCATGCGAATGCGGTGGTCGCCAATCAAGTCTTTGAAGTACAAGCACAACCGCAACAGCCGCAGCAGCCACAGCAGCCGCAGCAGCAACAACAGAGGGCGCCTCAACAACCGAGATGGCAGCAACAGCCCCAGAAGCAAAAGCTTGGAGAGCCAAGGTTCCCAAAGGTCTACTCATTCAAAGAGGATGAAATCCCAGGTATTTTCAAATACCTCGTGGAGAACAACAAGATCAAGCTGCCGCCAATTCAGGATCAGGAAGATGCCAAGAGGGTCAACGATCCGAAATACTGCGCATTCCACCGAGCGGTGCACCATCCTACCAAGGTATGCTACGCTCTCAAGGACAAGATTCAGGCCCTGATCGATGTTGGGGTCATCACTATGAAACAGCCCAAGGAAAAGAAGGTGGGCGCAAACACTGTATCCATTAGCTTTGGATCTGTTCCCTCGAGTTGGTTCCAACACGAGTCAGTGATCAAAGCGGCGGTGAAGACAGTGAACGATGATCCACACCAGCAGCGCCAGAAAGGGCTTGTGCCACACACAGCCCCAAATGGCGAAATCTTGTGGGTTCATCCGGACTTGATCACAGATGAACAGTGGGTCGGGACCTCTTCCACAAAGAACAAGAAGAAATCAAAGAGGAAGGGCAAATCCTGTTATGGGGCCTCCGCTATACCGGGGGTGGATGATGACAAAATTCCAACCTTCCCACTTTCTGAGGACGAGCAAGAAGCTTTTGCAACCCGAAGCGGGAATGAGTATCACTTCAAGTATCCAGAGGCTACTGAGCAATTGGGTACCAAAACCCCACCTTCCAAGACGCTGGCAGAGTTGGGAATTTCAGCAATTCCCCCAACACCTGCAGTGGCGACGGAGAGAATCCCGCAGAAGGATAAGGGAAAAGAGCCCGTCCGTCAAGAAGCTCAGAACCCGAGGCCGTCTCGATTCAATAATCCAATTGGACGAGACAAACCGGGGAATGCAAGCTCTCAGCCCCATTTCGACATTATGGCGCAATTGGCTAACATCCCGGCCAGGATAACTCTGTATGAGTTGCTGCGGTTGTCGAAGGATACACGGAAGGCACTACAAGAAGCCTTAAGTGATTCCGAAGCCTTCTTGACTCGGATCAAACCATCTTCCGAAGAACCGGAGTCGTCAGCTCAACAATGCAATCTGGCGGCGCATCACTTCCCCTGCATCTCTTTCACCAAAGAAGACATGCAGACAAGGAACTCCAATCATGATAGGCCGTTGTACTTCACCGGGCACATTGGCTCCAGCGTTGTCAACCGGATCCAAGTCGATCCGGGTTCCGCTGTTAGCATCATGCCATTCCGATTGATGCATCATCTCGGAATCCCGACTAGCAAATTAGCGTCCACTGGCACGACAATCTACGGATTCAACACCAGCGGGTCTAGGCCCTTGGGGAAGATCCGAATTAAGTGCCAGATCGGGGATTTGAAGTCGGAGGTCACATGCTATGTGATTGACGCGGAAACTTCCTATAATTTGCTGTTGGGTCGTCCTTGGATCCACGGTAACCTTATAGTCCCGTCAACACTGCATCAGTGCTTCAAATATGTAGGCACAGATAATGAAGTCAAGACGGTGGTCGCGGATAAGCAACCGTTCAAGGGATTGGAGAATTACTTCACCGATTCCCTTTTATACGGCGCTGAATCCGATACTGAACCATCGGCCCAAGGGACGGACAGCGGAGATGAAGCTGATACCGAACCAGGGCTTGATTACGATGGCGGTTTTGTTTTAAACGACATTGTACCCATTGTAATCAATCTTGACGATGATGAATCATCGGAAGATAGTTGTAATTGGCAACTTGCCGAAGAACTATCAATAAACGATGATTTAGAGTACTCGACGGGTCTTGATGATATCACCAACGAACTCTATGCTAACCCTGATTTATATATGCCTCTTCAATCATTTTGTTTGACGAAGAAGCAGGTACGCGACCCTTGCGGAACAACACTCATCATCCCCGCAGGGATTGGGGGTGGAAAGGAAGTCGTCTACGGCAAAGGAAGAGCATCTCCGATACCCAACCACTTCCTGGAAGAGGAAGACGACGATGATAAACCAGCCCGTCATCTATCCAAATACGATGCGAAAGCACGCAACATGATGGAAAGGCACGGGTATGACTTCAAGATCGGAGAGGGTCTTTTCTTTGGTCGAGGTCCACGGGTTCCACCCCGGATGGCCTATGTACCGAAGGGAAAACCCAATAATTACTATCGCCACAAAAGAGGTCTAGGCTATGTCTCGTCAGATGATGAGTGTGGCTGGCAGATCATTGACCAAATTGCTAACAAGACTAGGAAGGGATATTCTTCCGACTCTTCGGGCTGGGATTCCGACGCTAGCCTTGGTGAGGTGTTTAAGAAGCTAATGTCGAATATGGTCACGGTTGATCCAACGACAATAGAAGAAGATGACGAGATGCCAACATGGGAAGACCCGTGGGTTCATCACTTAAACATGTAGTATGGCGACCGGTTCGAGCAGAGAGAGCCTCCTACCGAAGACCAAGTCATTCAGGTGAATATGGGCAGCGAAGAAAATCCGAAGCCGATATTCATCAGCGATAGCCTCTCACCTGAAGAGAAGGAAGAGTTGATTTCTCTTATCCGGGAGTACATCGACGTATTCGCCTGGAATTATGAAGACATGCCAGGTCTCGACCCAAACGTAGCAGTGCATCGTCTCAACATCAAGCCGGAGGTTAAACCAGTCAAACAACAACAACGACGGTTTCGTCCGCAAATGATGGAAGCAATCGAAGCTGAAGTCAAAAAGCTCATCGATTCGGGTTTTATCCGAGGGGAGCAACATCCCGAATGGCTTGCCAATATTGTTCCGGTCCTAAAGAAGAACGGGAAGATCAGGATATGCATCGACTTCAGGGATCTCAATGCAGCCTGTCCAAAAGATGATTTTCCCCTCCCCATCACGGATGTTATCATCGACAACACGTGCGGGTTTGAGAGGATGTCCTTTATGGATGGTTTCTCTGGTTACAACCAGATAAAGATGCATCCAGATGATGAAAAGCACACCGCGTTCCGAACACCTCTCGGCGTATTCTGCTACACAGTCATGCCCTTCGGCTTGAAGAATGCAGGTGCTACATATCAGCGAGCCATGTCGAAGATCTTTCAAGAGCATCTCCGAAAGACCGTCGAATGCTACGTGGACGATTTGGTCGTGAAAAGTCGTGATAAGAAAGATCACATCAAAGACTTGAAGACCATGTTCGACTTGATGCGGGCCCATCAGTTGAAGATGAACCCTACCAAGTCTTTCCTCGGAATGGCTAGTGGAAAATTCCTGGGATTCGTTGTCACCACCAAAGGTATTCACATTGATCCAGACAAAGTAAAGGCGATCAATGAATTGCAACCTCCGAGGAACCTCAAGGAGCTCAGAGGACTGCAAGGGCGATTGGCGTATATCCGTCGGTTTATCTCAAACCTTTCGGGGAAATGCCAACCGTTCTCCAGGCTCACAAAGAAGGGCGTGTCATTCGTATGGGACGATGCCTGTCAAAAGGCGTTCGAGAGTATCAAAGAATATCTCTCGAAACCTCCCGTACTCGTTGCACCGAAATCGGGCAAACCGTTCTTGATTTATGTCAAGGCGACGAGCCACTCATTAAGTGCATTGCTTGCACAAGATGACGATAACGGTCACGAGCAAGCAGTATATTACTTAAGCCGAACTATGGTGGGCGCGGAATCTCGATATCCTATGATTGAGAGAGAATGCCTCGCCTTAGTATTCGCCATCCAGAAGATGCGGCATTATTTGGTTGGACAAACCATCTATGTCATCTCCAAAGTTAACCCGGTCCGAGTGTTCATGACTCAACCGGCTTCCATGAGCTGGCGGTTAGCGAAGTGGGCTTTACTCTTGTCCCAATACGATCTGCATTTCAAACAGCAGAAGTCAGTAAAGGGACAGGCCATCTGCGATCTCCTGGCATCTAATCCAACAACGGACGCCGCCGAGATATATGACGATCTACCTGACGAAACCCACGAAGTCAACGCAACTTCACACCAACAAGTGTGGCGTTTGTACTTCGATGGTGCTTCACGAGCAGCTAATGCCGCAGGTAATCCCGGATGTTCTAAGGTCTCCTCCGGAGTTGGAGTGGTCTTAGTTTCCCCAGGAAAACATGTGATGCCTCGAGCCTACTCGTTAACTGAGCCGTGCTCGAATAATGTGGCAGAATACAACGCACTGATTATAGGACTCAACTTCGCCAAAGAGCTGGGGGTTGAGTATCTCGAAGCCTTCGGTGATTCTCAACTAATCGTCAAACAAGTGCAAGGGGAATATGAAGTCCGAAGTCAGGATTTAATTCCTTACCATAAGATGGCGGTGGAGCTGGCAGAATCGTTTGAAGGATTCTTCATCGAGCACGTTCCGCGGTTGCAGAACACCTACGCAGATGCGTTAGCAGCTTTAGCTGTATCCCTGGCACAGCCACCTGGGACAGAACAATTTGTCACGGTAAGAACTCACCAACTCTTAGTGCCGCTTCACGATGAAGACGACAAGGAAGAGGAGGCTCAGGAGGCGCACACAACTCAGGCTGAGTTCGAACCTCGAGATTGGCGTTTCCCCATCATCGACTACGTCTTGCACGGAATCTTGCCAGAAGACGTGAAGGAGAGAGAGTCGATCAGACGAAGAGCTCCAAGATTCTACTATAATACAAAGAATCGAACGCTATACCGCAGGGGGTATGATGGCGTGTTGGCACGGTGTCTATCAACCAAAGAAGCTGAAGAAGTGCTTAAAGAGGCACATGAAGGAGAGTGCGGCGCGCACCAACCTGGTCCTAAGCTCTATGATCGCATCAGGAGAATGGGATACTTTTGGCCCTCCATGATGCACGAGGCAATCGTATACGCCCGGAAGTGTCACGCATGTCAAGTACATGCGAATTACATGCACCAGCCTCCGGAACATCTACATCCTTCGGTTACGTCGTGGCCGTTCGAGACTTGGGGAATGGACATTGTTGGTCCTATAAACCCCCCATCAGTCAAAGGCGATCGGTTCATCCTGGCGATCACTGATTACTTCTCCAAATGGGCTGAGGCAGTTCCACTCAAAGAAGTCAAGACGAGTAACGTCATTGCATTCATCAAGCACCATATCATCTACAGGCATGGTGTTCCAAGACGAATCATACACGACAATGGTCCTCAATTTATCAGCAACGCCTTCATAAGGTTCTGCGAAAAGTTCAAAATTCAGGACATCTCGTCAACGGCTTATAATCCCACAGCAAACGGGTTAGCTGAAGCCTTCAACAAGACTATCATAAAACTCTTGTCAAAGCTTGTGAAGAAAAACAAGCGAGATTGGGATGATAAGCTCGGCGCGGCTCTATGGGCCTATCGTACCACGGTACGTACACCGACTGGCGCAACCCCGTACTCATTGGTGTACGGATGCGAAGCCGTTCTCCCTTTGGAAATCCAAATTCCATCTCTTCGGATCGCTCTTGCAACCCAGATGACGACCGAAGAACAACATCAGAAACGCCTCGAAGAACTCGAGATGCTCGATGAAAAGCGCTTGGAAGCTCAGCAGCATATTGAGTTTTACCAAGCCAGGATTTCTAGAGCCTTCGACAAAAAGGTTCGACAAAGGAGTTTTAAGGAAGGGGACTTGGTCTTAACTGAAAGACGTCCCATGATCCTTAACTCCAAGAAGAAAGGCAAATTTGAACCCAAATGGGAAGGACCGTTCGTAGTAGAAACAGTTTACTCGAACGGCGCCTATCGCCTAGTCACCAAAGATGGTGACCGGCTCATGATGCCAATAAATGGCAAATTTCTGAAGAGATACTATCCTTAGTATCCTCAGAAGAATTGAGGTACCGGGAAGTTCCCGGAAGAATACCACATCGGGGTATTCTTAGGGATAACCCGGTCGCTGATGAACAAGAAATCAATATTCGAATTCCGAATATTCTTGTTTGTCAAAATTTAACTCTCACCAACACTCTTTTGCTGAGATGAGATCTAAATCATTGATTCTCCCCTCGCAGAACTTTCAGTGGTTTCTGACTACTCATAGTCTCCACCACACCATTCCAGTTTGGTCAAACCTTACGACAGTTAGGGCCAAAGCCAAATTCCCCTCTCGATTCGCCCAAAGAACGAGAGGTCCACAAATCAATCGATCAAACCTTCTTTCGGTTATGATCATTCTCACACTCCCCACTTGGTCAAACCTTACTACAGTTAGGACCACAACCAAAATCCCCTCTCGATTCCTCCAATGAACGAGAGGTCCACTTTCAATTCAAATGACCAAACCTTACGACAGTTAGGGTCGTTCGAACCTTTCGATTCGATAACCAAACCTTACGACAGTTAGGGTTATCCGAATCTTTTCGATTCTCGGAGTGGAGATCCCACTTCTAGTTTCACCTTTCGGATCCTGGGGGTGGAGATCCCACCTCGAGTTTCCTCTCCTGCTGAAGATAGAATATAAAATTCTTCCTCTTCAGAGTCAAATGACCAAACCTTACGACAGTTAGGGTCGTTTGAATCTTTCGATTCGATAATCAAACCTTACGACAGTTAGGATTATCCGAATCTTTTCGATTCTCGGAGTGGAGATCCCACTCTTAGTTTCACCTGTCGGATCCTGGGGGTGGAGATCCCACCTCGAGTTTCCTTTCCTGCTGAAGATAGAATATAAAATTCTTCCTCTTCAGAGTCAAATGACCAAACCTTACGACAGTTAGGGTCGTTTGAATCTTTCGATTCGATAATCAAACCTTACGACAGTTAGGATTATCCGAATCTTTTCGATTCTCGGAGTGAAGATCCCACTTCTAGTCTCCCCTTTCCCCTGTCTTTGCTTTTAGAAAAGACAGAGATGAAGTCGGCGCCTAACACGCGTTGCCGGGTAGTCTTTCCCGTGAGAAAGACGAAGTCTATGTATTCAACATCATAGCACTAAGTCTAAGAGAAGCAATTTTCTTAGCACAACGTTACATGCGGAACGGATTTAGACAATTCGCATGCTAGCCCGATTCAAACGGTAATCGGTAAAGGCAAGTCAAACCCGTTGAAGGCTGGGGGTTTGCCAAAAACCCCAAAGTCTATACCTAACACGTATAGCCGGTTTGAAATCTTTTCCCGATTGAAAAAAGTTACCAGGGCCCAAACCTGGGGAATTTTATCCCGAAGCCTAAGGAGGGATAAGTCATCGCCTAATACGCGGTGCAAGGTACCCTTTGCCCTATAAGAATGATGGAGTTTACAAATTCAAAGTCATAACATTAAGGGCTGGGGGTGTACCAAAACATCATGTAAAAAGAAGCAAATAAGGAGTCTCTAATAATAAGATCAGCACAAAAGCATACAACAACAAGTTCGTCAACCCGAAGGCAGCCGACGACTGAGGATATGAGACTCTAAACCAGAAAGCCTGTCCATATAGCTCTGCTCAAACTCCGCCTGCAAGCTAGCTCGGACAGAATCCTCAGAACTGCTCAAAACCTCCGCGGCTTCAGTTCGCAGCTTCATCAATCCCTCCTGTGTTGATCCCAGTTTGTCGAGCGTCCACTCACGAGAACGCTCCAATCCAACCAGGTCCTCGGTGATTATAGCAGCAGACTCTTCGGCACGTCCCAAGGCCTCCTTCAGCCTAGCTATCTCTGCACGAGTGGAATCTAGGGAGCTGAGTAACTCGCCTCTGATGCTGTCCTTCTTCGCCAAATTGGCCATCAGCTGTGCAACAGAGTGCTCGCGTGAACGGAGCTCGCTGCTAATGGAAGATCTCAGGTCACGCCACTGCGATAACCTATCCTCCACCTGAGAAGATGCAAAAGAGGAAACTCCACCAGCCTTCAGCTCCCTTAACTCTCGAACCTCTGACTCCAGGGCAGCAAATTCGGCAGTGAAAGAGTCGGCCAACTCCGGGTGTCCTTCTTCCCTCATCATCATCATATGACGAGAGAAGGAACGCCTGAACTGGTCGAAACAGCATCCCCTGTGAAGAAGCTTCTCGATCATGCCATTATAGAAGGTCGAAAAATATCCCAGGTCCATACGAAAAACGTCTCGGTCTGGATCGGTATCGACCAAAAGAGCGTGAACATGCTCATAAAGAGAGGATCGGGATCCTGCAAGCAGCAGTGCAGGAAGGTAAGGGACTATCGAAAAATAATCAGAAAACCCGAAGGGGAAATTCGAGGTATACCCATGCCGGCAGAAGTCCCCTCGGGTTGAGATCCCACGGAATCCGAAGTAGCGACAGGAGTGGTCATAGGGTGCGTATCAACCCCCGTGGGCAAACCAGTCGTGCTACTCGGTGGAGGAGGGAAAACGCCCGCAGCTGTAGCAGCATCAGGCACATCGCCTGGTCCTACAGTTAAGCTTTCTTATTAGCCAAAATGGAAATTTAGGCAAGTGAAGAAAAGTAGGATCGGAGATATACCTGTGAATGAATCACTCCCGAAGAGTGGTCGCATAGGTCTTCCCGAAGTCTGTTCAGCCAACATGTCGGCCAATAGTCCAGCATCGGGCCTCGAGAAGCCGGGAACAGGAGCATGCTCCCGTACCCCGAAGCCCACATCTGGAAAGACTCCATCTTCAGCTAGCTCTTCTCTGGCAGCATCTGCAAGACAACCAGAGGGTTGGAGAGATGCACAAAAGAGAAAGCAAAGCGCAGAATTACTAAGGAGGATATCTTCGAATGGAGATGTACCTGAATATGGGATGGTGGGCTCGACGCTGTTCGCCGGCTCCAGATCAATGTTCAGGTCAATGCCTAGGGAGCCATCATGAAAAGCATCGCACATTTCTTGCATAAAGCAATCCATGTGGTCGGATCCAGGAAATGCCGGAGCCGGGGGAAGCTCACCTTCTTCAAAAATCCCTGAAATCCAAAACATGATTATGAATCCCAAAGGTAAATCACCCCAAAGCAACAAAAATGCGTTCAAAAGGGTGTTATCTTCCTCACCACCGGCAATGTCGTTCAAGTCCGCTCCACACGAACGCCGAACCCTAGGTGGCCTGGGAACGGTCTTTTTCCTCTTCAAAGTACCAGCTCTACTGGAACCCACAGGTCGATCATGCGCAGGCTTACTACTCATAGTAGCTCGGTCCTCAAGCCCTGAGCCCGTGAAGTGAGAAGCAAGTGGCTCATGATCGCCAGTGGTTCTACCTGAAATGATAACGTTCATAAATGCCAGCCGGATTCAAGAAAGGAAGTCAAAGGGTATGACAAACCTGCACCGAGTTCTTCTTGGTCGGTGGCCATATCCACAAACTCCCCCTCAGGAGTCCCGGCCTCATCATCCATAGGGAGAGACCCTGCATCATCTCTGCTGGAGAAAGAGGATTTACCATGTTTCTTCCTCTGCTTCCGAGCCACCTCAGCCTTAAGAGCAGCCATCATGGCAGCCTGCACTGAGCGATCAGACTCTAACTCTGAAAGGCTCCTCACACCAAGGAATTCATAGGCAGAGAGGAGCCACTTGCAGCTGAGGGAAGTGATCATCGGCTTGCGCCTATAAGAGGGAAGAGCAAAGCCAGCCCCGGTGCAACCCGCCATAGTCCACAGCCATGCTCGCACACCGTCGACAAGTCCTCCCTCAACCCTCAAACCACGGCTGGGATTCCCAACGTATAGCTGGTCATAGCCAAATTGACGAGCAAAACGGCAGGGGAGGTAAGGCTCTGTATAGCATCGATTCTTCACCCGGAAGACAAGGTATCCGACGCGGATGTTTACCAACCAACGGAAACAACCTATGTCGAGAATGGTGCGGTTACTCCTGGGTTTCTCCTCGTCAGTCAAAACGTCGCCATAACGACCCGAAAACTGAGGGAAACACTTGAAGAACTCCCAGCCCTTGCGGACTTGAAGTTCCTGCTGAACGTCCTCGAATTTTCTCCCAAGCCATCTGCTCTTCTCCAACAGCTGCAGGTAGGGGACGGGAACATCAACGGCACTAGGCGCCGACATCAGGCCAGGACGGTGAAGAGCGAGCCACGCCATCAAATATGCGTAGGGGAGCTCAACCTTAGACAGATAAGCTCGGTAGATAACTCAGTCCCCACCTGAGTAAAACTACTGACCACACTCCTGAGCCCGCAATGGATGCAGGCAACCATCGCCGGGAGCAGGGAAAGCTCTCTCCCATAAGCTAACTGAACCGCGGGAAAAAGCACCTCAAGAGGTAAGGTATCCGAAGACTGATGGGGAGCAACGCATTTCTTCAACCATAGAGCCAAATAGCCTGCCAACAGAGCCCGAGGCTCGATGGATTTCTGCGCACGGCGGAGGAACGAGCGAAACTTAGTCCCTGCAGGGAAGGCTCCCTCAGCGTTGGCAATGGTATAGGATTGAGCCTCACTCTTCTCCACCAACTCGTTAATAGCGGTGTTGTCAAGACGTCTAGCTCGCAAACGGGTACGCTGGAATCACCCTCCAAGTTTTGGAACAGATAAGTGGCAAATTGCTTCAAACTGACTTTCCTCTTCGTCTTCGCGGGAGGAGAAATCTGGATCAAGGAAGTGTGATAATGACAGGTGAGGTCCCAGAGAGTGTCATGCATATCGGGGTCATCTTGCTTCAACCGCCATAACTGCTGGTTCGAAGGGAAATACTCCTGATAAGGGTAATCTCCCATCGGAAGACCGGAAATCTGATGCATTTCGTGGAGAGCCAATCCTAACTCTCCGTCACCAGTCAGGAAAGTGTTGCTATCAGGCATGTACGTCTCCAACAACGCTAAGAAGTGACGGCAACTGACGGGGAGACCATACATAGTAGCTCGTATAGGCGCGTACAGACCACTGTTCTTTAGAATCTTCTCCCAACGGCCCAAGACGTAGCCGGTCATACGAGGCCACCATCCCTTGGGTAACGAAGAAGCCCAACCGTAGCACCGGTACTCCGGGAGAGGCAACCTTCTCCCTAGGAGAGCCAAGCGGTTCCTCACAGTAGGAGCAGCTGCAAATACCTCGCCTGGGGGTGCGGCATCAAGGCCCATGATCCCAGGTCGAAGGCCACGAACAGGATGATATCCGCCAGAACCAGGATTCTTTCCATGTGAAACAGACCCGCACTGAACCCGCACAGCGTCATCAGTGAGTTTCCAAGACATCCGTCTCTCCACACCCTGTCCCTCCAGATGAGTGAAAGAACAATGTCGAGGGACGGAAGGAATGTATAGAAGAGCGCTCTCCTCAAGAGTTAGCCAGTGCTCTTCAGTGAGAGTCAATGCGTCGGGATCCTTCACATGATCCCCGAACAGAAAATCTGGCTTCTTCAAAGCCTGGGTAGACGAAGCGTCCGCGGTGAGAGGAGCATCGGTGATAAGCTGGCGTAAACAGTGACGCCCTCCATCCAGTAGCAAGCAACGAGATTCGTCTGAACGATCCCGGTCAAACTGCGGAAGCGGATCAATCGCTTGTCTAACAGAAGCCGAAGAGAAGACCTCACGGCTGCAACCAGTAGTAGCATGAGTAGGAAAGCTACCACCGGGAAAATCGACTGCAACGAAATGGAGGGTCAGAATATCTATCTCATAAAAGCAAAATGAGATTGTTCACGGGATAATTGGCGAAGACGATTCCGAGTGCCCTACACCGGGAGGACGGTATACGTCATCACGTAATCGCGTGATAACATACACCGACCTATAAGGTGTAAGGCAACATGAGATCGCCCCAATATACCCGAAGACTTGAATTGGCTAAGCAAAACAAGTCTGAAACCTTAACCCCCGCGGGAGGGGTATCGGTTCTTCCGTCATGACCCGCGAGAGGTCAATCCGGGATACAAGAAAAGTATAAAAATTCTCACCCCCGAAGAAAGAGGTCGATGGGGACGACGCCGTAGGAGCCTCCTCCTCGCTGTGCTGCGGGTGAGAGTGACTCCCGGAAGGTCGAGATCGACGGGGAGACATCGCAAACCTGCAGTGAAAAGCAGTACATCAGGTACAATATACATACACGAAATATTAAAAGGGGAAATTAAGCACTTGGACTTGAAATCCTATAAACAAATAGGATTTTATAGTTAAAGTCTAATTAAACCTAC
>BQKN01060036.1:0-12645 GCA_022839385.1 Asparagus kiusianus
GAGGCCATCGATGGATAGCTTTGTGAGATCATTTGCCTCCTCTATCCCTATTGCTTTAGGCTCCCATGCCGGTATACGAGAACAAAGGATCTTGTAGTTCTTCTCTTAGTTCTCAAGCATCTTGTTAAGAACATGCAGTAGATTCACAATGTTAGTAAAACGACTAAACATAGTATCAACAGATTCATTTGGAAGCATTTTAAATAGTTCATATTCATACATAAGATTGCTAATTTTAGATTCCTTGACTTGAGGAGTTTCCTCATGAGTTACACAAAGTTTTTCCCAAATATCATGTGCGGTTATATTAGTGGAGACTCTATTAAATTCATTTGGAGTAAGTCCGCAAATCAAAGCATTCACAGCCTTAATATTAAGAGTAGCCCAACACTTATCATCATCAGTCATGTTACGACTATAATTTTCAACATATTTATTTTCAATAATATCTAGGATGTCAATATTAATACATCTCAAATAAATACACATCCTAGCTTTTCAATATGAAAAGCTATTACCATTAAACAAAGGGGGCCTAAATATGGATTGACCTTCAAGAGCATGCACATTCATGTTTGATTCCATAACAGATCCTTACTCTAAGGTGATTAAACCAAAAAAATAGAGATCTTCCTCTGATACCAAATAAAAGTACCCTTAAAGGGGGTGAATAGCCTAACCAAAATAAAATGTGCAACTAATGAAAAAATTCGATCAACCACACAAAATATGACAATATGCAAAAATATAAAGGAGAAGGTAAGAGATAGTTAGCCAGTCGAAGATAGTGATATTGTAGGCGTCAAAAATTAGCTATGGGTTCCCACACACTACTCAAGATGAAGAGAAGATGATGAATATTATTATCCAAGTCAAATAATATTATCTGACGTGGACAAGTGTATGAAGCAAGTAGACGAAACGTATAAATCAATGGGACAACAGAATAAGGAAGAGACGATCTGATCGGGAGTTACGTCTCACTCACGAAAGATGAAGCGACACTCGTGTTTGATCTACATCATGTATGATTCACCTATGGAAGGTTGTAGATCTCTTCTTCAGCTTTCTAACGCACTTTGAATCGTGTCATTCCAAGATCGGACGGGAAAATTACAGCAAAAATAGTCAAGGCACACAAAACAACGCTTCGGTCGAAAACCGAGACACAACAAGTGTCTCAACCAGCTGAGACACAAAGTGTGTCTCGTTTCGCCAAGACACATATTGTGTCTCAAGCCCCGAAAACACTATTTTTACTATTTTTCACCATTAACTGCCCAGATTTTGGTATATTCTGATCCAAAGCCTCTTCAACTAATTTGAAGCTATCTTAGAACATGGTTAAGTGGTTACAACTAAAGATAAGAGGGAATCCTCCGCTCTTATCCAAAAACCAAGCTCCCGAAGCCTATAAATACAACCATATAGTCTTCATTTGCATAGATCTAGATTCTCGAGCCTCAGCGAAGCCCTGTCCAACTAAAGAGTGAGGAGCACGAATTTCAAAGAGAAGAAAGAGATATCGGCAAGCTATTCAACATAAAGAGAAAGAGTTCAAGAAATCTACATCCGTTCATCCATTTCCTTAAGATCGTACCTAGCTACAATTCTCAAGAAGAGTGGGTATCTTACCTTGCTGAGATATTCGTTTTAGTTTCTTATTTCCTTTGTGAGGCAATGAAATCTATATTTGGATCTGATCAATCGGTGGTCCATGGATAAACCCCGGCACAGGCCAAGATCCTACGCAAGCAGCGGATGATAAACATCTGTTGCGTGTGTTTTAAGAAAGTTGTAATCTTTTGTTTTATTTGTGTAAGAAAGGTCTTATAAAAAGACTAACTTTTTTGAATTCATTGTAACGACTGAATTTGTAATGAGTTTCACGAATAAACCAACTTTTCACCAAAACACGCTGGCGACCACAGTGGGAGCCAACAGCCTTGCTGTCGAGGCTATCATGTCGTAGTCGTTGATCAAGATCCCTGTGCATGAAGAAGTTGAGTAAGAATTTGACCAACGGAAGTTCGAGGAGTACGTCTCCTCCTCCTCCTCTAGATCTTCCTCACAGTGCAAGTGCAGGAGGACCACTTCCTTGAAGAAGGTTCTTTGGTCTTTATATCTAAAGACTCAGGGTGATAATCTTCACCTGAATGCAACTGAAGCCTCCTCTCCGGCCTCCAGGAAAGCCAGATCTGACAAGTTGCCCGTCGAAGGCGCACTAGAGCTGATGAAGAGGGCTCACCGCTAATGCCTTACCTGCCAATTTGCCAAAGCTTTGGAGTAGGTGGATGGACTCCTCTACCAAGCGGATTTAAAGTCCAGAAAGTGCTAAGTGGCTAAACCATCACCACAACAAGGATCAGGATCCTCCTCCCAACAGCCAACTAAGAAATGGGTTTATATTAAACGAACTCATTCTACTCTCGAAGAACGCATCCAGAAGCACCACACACTTTTTGCGTAAGGCCGGATCCTTATGCGAAAAGCATAAGAGTTACAAAAAGAAGAGATGGTCAAAGAGCCACCAAAACCTAAGAAGATGTGATTCCAAATGTGTGACTCCTACAAATGCCAACAAGACGTTAACTAATCAGGAGAAGATGCGTCTGAAAGATGATAGTGTTATACCTGAAAGTATAAATGAACAGCCGATAGGTTGCTCCGGCCACAACGCCGACGAGTTGTTCTATCGGGCTCAGGGTGAGTCTCGAAAGAGAAATACCCTAGAAACGAACTCTCACTGTCCTTATGAGAGATTAATCAAGACATTATTATCAGAATATAGCTACCTTAAGATCGCTCCACGGAGGGTCTTGGTATTCAAAAGGATCTCTACTGAAGCATCCAAACCTAAACCAAGGCAATTCCGTAAAAGAAGATTAGTTAGTTAGGGTGGCGAACTTCCAGAAGTCACCATCAACATGGTCGGTAAGGGAAAATCTACACGACACTTTAGTCCCGAACCTTTCCCGGAGGTATCCCAACGCATAACTCGGCTACGGTATGGAACTATCAGACCAAGGGATTATCGAAGAAATCAGATAGGGCATTCCTCAGATGACGAAGCATCAGATAAAAACTTCACAATTGCCACTGATAACATCGTGTCTAGTACGGGGTGATCTTGAGAAGAATTCATGATCACTACGGAGCAGATGACTCAGCTCCTTCAAGAAGCCTTGGCTAAACAGAAGGAGGATTTCAAAATGAAAATTAAGATAGACGTACAATGGGTTAAGGATTTACATACCTAGCAGCTTCAAGAGTTGTCAAACTAGCACGGTGAATCTAGTCGTTGCTACACAACCAATCAAGTAGATAGCGACTCAGAAGTGGAGGAGAAAATCAATGGTGATACCCCTCCCGATAATAAAAGTGCTGGGGATGGCCCCAACACACGGGGTGGCCACACCATTCCTCTTCAAAGTCACCTGAAGAAAGATGCAGGCGAAGATCTAAAGATGAAAGACCTTGAGAGTAAGATTAATGGTTTAATGTCTACTCAAGAGGTAAAGAAGACAGGCATTTTGTATCCTTACCCGAGGGAGTGGGAGTCAATTTTATACCCGGTAAAGTTCAAGCTAATCAACTTCACGCTGTTCTATGGAAGAGGTTCCCCCACTTAGCACTTGATCTACTTTAAGTCCCACCTAGGCGTTATCTCAGGTAACGAACCTCTGATGATACAGTTATTCATTGGGACCCTTCGCATGGCCGTCTTTGATTGGTACCGCTATCTAAAGCCAGGGAGTATCAATAGCTGGGACAATATGGAGAGCATGTTTCTCACTAACTTCTTCAACGATGATACTGAAGTGCCAATCAGAATACTCTTTGATGAGAAGCAGAAAGATGGAGAACTGGTCGAAAACTTCATCAAGCACTTTTGGAATAAGGCGATGAACTATCAAGATCTAGTCATAGAGGAATTCATCCTCCAAACGTGTCATAACAACATTTCCTTATATGTACTGGAAGCTATGGCGTGGCGCCATCCAATACTTGGAAATAGTTGAAAGTACGTGGGGAGCAAGTCGAACGTTTCCTCAAAAGGAAGAAAGCTGAAAGAGGTTAACCCATGACTAAAGCCCCAACACAGAACTTCACCCCTCATGGTAAAAGGAAGGCGCATACGAATGCGGTGGATGCAAATCACACATTCTAATTGCAACCCCAACAGCAGCCACAACAACAAGCACCCAAGCGACAATTGCCTCAATGATAGCAGCGATCTCTAAGGCAATAGAAGACTTCTGAGCTAAAATTTCCGAAGGAATACTCCTTCAATGAAGATGAGGTCCCCGATATCTTCAAGTACTTGTTGGAGAACGACAAGATTAAGCTACCCCCAAGAGAGCTAAGAAGACTACGGATCTGCGATACTGTACGTTCCACAGAGCAGTTCGTCATCCCAAAAAGACATGCTATGCTCTCAAGGAAAAAATTCAAGCCTTAATCGATGTCGGGATCATCACTGCGAAGCAACCTAAAGAATAGAAGGTGGGTGCAACGCAGTGAGCATTAGCTTTGGTTTCAACCAGAACCTGTGAAGAAAGTAGAGATGAGGACGGTCAATGAAGATCCTCACGGACAATGCCATAAAGGACTAGTACCATACACGGTGCTCAACGACGAAATTCTTTGGGTTCATCCTGACTTACTTCAAGATGAGCAATGAAAAGGATCCTCCTCCAAAAGGAAATCCAAGTTCAAAGGCAAAGGCAAGTCTTGTTGCGCTATTACGGCTATTCCGAAAGATAATGACGAATTAATCCCTACCTTCCCACCTTCTAATGATGAGAGTGAAACTTTTGCTACCAACGGAGAACTAGCCTTTGCTTCTAGAAGTGAAACGAGTTTCGGTTCGACTATTCCAAGGTGGCCGATCATTCAACTAAATAGGGAGTGGTTACGACCACTCCCAATCCTTCTGAAGGAACTTCTCAATAGCAGTCAACTCCTAAACAAAAGGATATGGTAGCTAAGCAGAAAGATAAGGAACCCCAACATCAAGAGATTCAGAACCCGAAGCAATCTCGATTTAATCGTCCGATTGGAAGAGACAAACCGGGGAATTCGAATGCTCCTGATACAGGTGTATCTTCTCTTTGGGAGCTTAGCGATCCTCATGGGAGCTTGAGGATAGATGATTTTCATAATAGCATGAGAATAGGGGTGTAAAGTGTTGACCCTATAGTTTTGATGATGATTTGACAAACAATTTATCACTAATAAGTTTTCTAGTGTTTTGTGTTTATGCTCTCTTTTCAGGTATTTCAATACACGTCAATCAAGTGTTAAAGATTCAAGTTCATTTGCGTGGATTTACCTAGGTATATGTTTAGTACACTTACATATATCGTATGATTATATCCAAGCTCAATATATGTACAAGTAACACATTTTTTTGAGGTTTTTCTATCATATAAATGATTTCTCATCAAACGTTGTTACAACAACTTTTATATCATGTTTACAGCTCTTTAATATTTCATTATACATATATAATATATGCATAACATATATAAACATTTTTACAAATTCCAGATCAACTTTCACTTTCTATAAAAACAGGTTTTCTAAGTATTTTTCAAAAATAGGTAGTTTTCACAAATGAAAATCGATTTTCCAAAAATTCTTTTTTAAACATGTTTATTTCATCATTTAGAAACTTTCCCCAAAGTTTCACTATTTTTGAAATTGATTTGATATTTTTTTTGGATTTTCAAATCAGCCTCAAAAACCTGTTTATTTGCTCATATCAGATTTCGGTCGACCGGTACGGTCGACCGACGGCTGTTCGTTTTCCAAGCAAATTTCTAGAGAGCCCTCCGGTCGACCGAAAGTTTTGTCGGTCGACCGCCAGCATTGAACTCTCGTTTTCTGAGGATTTTGAGTCAAGCGGTCGACCGGACCGGTCGACCGCCGAGTTGTCAGAATGAGCTAACGGCTAGTTTTTCTCAAATGGTTTTTTGGTCTTTTTCTTCTTTCTAGCTGTTGTATTGGGGTGCTATATATACCCCATTGCTGCTCTTCTTCTCTTATAACCAAGAAATCCAAGTTTATTGTTTAGCAAGATATTAATCGTGTTTAAGAGCTGTTTAAGAGTGGTTTTATTAATCAGTTTTCAAGAGAAGTTTTTCTACAACAAGAAGAGGCTTTCAAATCCTATTGGGATCATCATTTCTTCAGCTCTTCTTGTTCATTGAAAAGTTTTCTAAACTCTTTCCTATATAGTTCATTATTTCACTTTTATTTTCAAATTAGCTATATTTATTGAGTTTGATTCTCTGTTATCACACACACATATTTGAGCTTAATATTCTCATACTATATAGTGTGGGTTGTGGGGTGTGATTTAGTGAGTGTGAGCTTCATTGTGTTCTCACTTGTTATTTGAGAACAAATCATTGTATTTAACCTTTATTTGTGAGAATCACTTGTAATACACTTGTACACCGAGAGAAGTGTGAGGAGAGAGAGACGGGGTCAAATCCAATAGGAGTGGCGTCGATTGACGAACCTAGGGAGAGGTTGTAATCGAGCACTTGAGGAGGAGGACACGGGCTAGGTTCCTACACTTAGTGTGTAAAGTGTGATTGTGAGTGAGTGTGTAGTGTGAGAGTTTTCAGTGAACTTGTAAACCAAGTGTGTAGAAGTTCCGGCTTCCAAACCGGATTGTGATAGTGGATATCTCCTCAAGGTGAGGAGCGGGGACGTAGGTCGTGGGGACCGAACCTCGTGAACATATCGTGTGTTTATGTTTTGTTCATGCATATTCTTATTATTCTTATTGTTCATATCTATTTCTTGCAAGAACATATTGTTCAACATAATTTTTAATTAGCCATAAATTGGGATTAGATTAGCATAAGACCCTAATCACCCCCCCTAGGGTCTAACATAAAGCAGTACCGTGGAACGTAGGTGGAAGCGTGGAACGAGACGACGAGCAGCAGATTCGAAGAATCTAGTTTTCAGCTCGTGAGTCGACTCATACATGAATATGAGTCGACTCATTAGGTTGAGTCGACTCATGCCTGTCATGAGTCGACTCACGAAACCTAGCCGTTTTGTTAAAAGTCTCTGACCAGTTGACCTGCGGGCTTATGAGTCGACATATGTGTCATGAGTCGACTCATCTCAGTTATGAGTCGACTCATTGTTGGTTTGTGTTTTGTCCAGTTTCGGACAAGTCGACTTATCTCAGTCATGAGTCGACTCGTCGACAGTTTTCTAATTCGTTTGGGTTTCTGTTCACACGAATTCCTATTAGTTTTGGGCTTGGTTATTTACCAAATTACCATCCACGTTTGTACACCTATATAAAGGGTTGTTTAGGGTTTCTAAACATCATCTTAGATCAGAGAGAAATTCTAATCATTGTATTAGGGTTTAGAGAGGATTGAGAGGTTGTTCTCGATTCTAGTGAGATTATGAGGGAGAGATTTGTAATAATTGATTCTTCATAATCTAGAGAAGGTATTTTTCTTCGTCATACTGAATTGTTCTTGTGTTTTAGTTGTCTTCTTCTCAACCCACGTTTTGGTAATTCTGCGACCAAAGGGTGCTCGCACGGCGACTCGTATCAAGTTTGTATCAGAGCAATCAGATCCTGTGAAGGAGCATCCTGTGTATGGTCCTTACTCGATCCTAATACAAGAAGCTTGGCGAGATCCTTATTTCATTGAAAGGAGTTTAGGTATTAAGGAAGGAGAAGATGGTTGAAGGAGTCAATTCAACGAGGATTAATGCATTGGAGAAGCAGATCGAGACGATAGGTTCGACTCTCACACAACTTGTCAGTCTTATCCATGGAGGTAGAAAACAAGGTGAATCTTCTTCGAAGAAAATTGTTGAGTCCGATGTGGAGAGAGTAGATTCAGATTCCGACGAGGAGGAGGAGACCGTTAAGGTTGCACTGCATCAAGGGGGTAAGAATTCTTATCAGAATCTGAAGATTGACTTCAAGGTGGAGATTCCTGTTTATGATAGGAGTGTTGACGTTGAGAGGCTTGATAACTGGATCGAGCTGATGGAGATGTATTTTACTCTTTATGGCTATTCGTCAAAAGAGAAGATTGTGTTCGCGACTTTGAAGCTTTCAAGACACGCGTTGACGTGGTGGAAATCCTACTGTAAGCAGGAGAAGAAGGCGTTGTCGTGGAACAAGTTCAAGGAGTTACTGAGGAAGCAATTCTACCCGGTGGGATTCCTTGAAGAGCGTTGGTACAAGTAGTACGGCTTGCACCAAAGATTCAATCAAACCGTTCAAGAATACACCACAGAGTTCTAGCGACAGGGAATGGTCCTCAACATTACGACAGAGGAATATTCCGTGCTTATGAAGTATATGGCGGGATTGAGCAATTACATTCAAAAGGAGATGAAGCTATTCACGGTGGAATCAATTGCAGAGGCGAGCGTGAAGGCTATTGCCCCCGAGGGCAAGCAAAAGAAGGGCAACGAGGCTAAGAGAGACTCCAAATAGATAGGAAGCGAGTCTAGTGGTTCTCAATCTAAGGATGAGATGAAGAAGGGTGATCCAGGGAAAGCAGGGCTGATTTGTAGTCACTGCGAGAAGACAGGGCACACAGCTGATCGGTGTTGGGAGAAGTATCCTCATCTCAAGCCAAGAGGGTTGAAGAAGGAGGAAAAAAAAGCATACATGATAGCTCAAGGTCCGAAAGAAGTCTCGGGGATGACAGAGCCCAACAGCAGTCTCAACCTTATGGCGGGGAAGCATACCACGAAAGAGGACGACGACCTGAGAGAGTAACTCTTTGTTCTTAAGTTGCAAGTGAAGACCTGTTTGGTTGATGCCATTATTGATTCGGGCAGCGAGAAGAATTTGATATCCGAGGCATTGGTACAGAAGCTGGGTCTGAAGACAGTCAAGCATCCGAAGCCCTATCCATTGGGGTGCATTCAGAAGGAGGAGAAACTGAGTATAGTTAATCAATGCACTATTAGATTTGTGCTCCACGAGTCGTATATTGACGAGGTCACGTGTGATGTCGTTCCATTGGATGTTTGTCAGATTATACTGGGTAATCCGTACTTATGGGATAGATATACGATCTATGAGAGGCGGGCTCAAAAGTACACCTTCACTAAAGATGGTGAAAAGTTCATATTTCGTTCGGCATCTCTTCCGAGGGAGATAAGCTTAGGGACGGTGACGTGTCACGTCCCGCTTCCCAAAATACCCGGGAACCGAAACGTGAACAAGCCCGCGACGTATTAGATTGAGAAGAAACGTACACTACCATTTTTTTCTCAATCCAATACGCTAAGCATCTAGAAATAAATACAATACGAAGTCACAGGTCCCCGATCACAATAGCAAGAATATAAAGACAACTCAGAATAAGGAATAGACATATCATCAACAGTAAATCATCCCAGACATAAAATATGGGTCCAACATACCCTTATTACAAAATAGTCCAACTAGGAAATAAGAAATACATAGTGCATAAAGAAAGTACTGTGAAAATACTAAATCCATCATCAACTAAAGAAAAGTACGGTAAAAGGGTTTTAATGTCCAACTACTACTACGGAAGAAAATCACTACGCTTCAGCTGGTTCTTCTACTCCTTCTACAAGACACCCCTGCTAAGAATCTTCTGGCTCCTGTATGATTCCGAACTGAGGTTGTCCATCTCCTAAATCTGACGTACACCCAGAAAATAGGAGTACGTCAGCGTGTATACACACGGCAAGATCCCCCAAGGTAGGAACAAATATAATAACGGTAATGATAATATATGCGTGGTCAATGCGATAACAAAAATAGATAGAAATAAAACATGAGATGATAGTAATAACGATAGAGGCAGGCAACTGGAATACTGATAATCAGAAGAAACTTAAAATCAACCAAGTAACAAGATCATGTACGTAACGTTCAGAAACCATCTTAGCAACAAGGTCATACAATAGATGGAATTAATACTTAAAAATCTACAACTCGAGATATAGTACGTCGAGCAAAATAATCCAAACAAGGAAACCCTCATGTATATACCATATGTCTCAAATTGTAGATAATTAAATATTAATCCTGATCTATGTATGAAAAAAAAACAACTAGCCATCCTACCACAACTCACTGGTCCCTATCTCACATAGAGCCAATGCTCATATCATCGGATAACTGACTGATCACAATCACAAATATCCTAACTCCTCAGACCCACCCCGGTGACTACACAAACTTCACCGGCGCGAGCCCAGAATACAACCACAATCACAAATATTTCAACTCCTCAGATCCACCCCGGTGACTACACAAACTTCACCGGCGCGAGCCCGGAATATATATCAACAATCACAAATCTCACATGGACTAAGACTTCTCACCCCAATTCTCGTAATTCAAGCTCGACTACACACGAGGTTCTAGATCCTAACTGTGTCATACAGGTCACTATAGTCATGTACTTCTCATGATTCTCAACATGGAATAATAAATACAATTACGCTAAGTGTCAATTGTCATGAAGTGTGAACATGATCGTGATCACATGTAATAAACATACGGGAGTAAAGCTACTATTAACAATGCAAGATGAAACTACAATTACCAGATGTTTTGCACACGAAAATCGAAATCTCAGTTATTAATTCCAAGGATAATTTCCTTTAAAATTATCTCTCATTACAAAAATTCTAAAATGATCTTCTTAAAATATATTCTATTATTATTTATGAACATTAATACTTTTTAATTTATAAATGATTTCTATGATATTTTATAAAATAATCGAAAATACTCTTTTTCTTAAAATAAAATTATTTTAGTCATAACAATTATTCAAAAATACTCCTTTTCCAAAATAAATTATTTTCTCGAAATAATTCCTTTTAGAATATTTTCCTCATTATAAATAATTCTAAAAATACTTTATAAATATATTCTTCCTTTCAAATAACACGAAATTAACCATAAACTATATTTTTGACATACTTATTCACCGTTTCGCACCGTTTCGCAGAATATATTCACCGCAAAATTTTCAACAACCACACAATTAATATCATATCCACACAAACAAATCTACGCATATACGTAATAAATTCATAAGAGATAAAAATTAAATTAATGATACAACGGGCAAGAGGCATCTTGCTAACGATGTGTGAAAATACAACACTACTTGTGTCTAAAACTCATTATTGCACTTGTGTATAGACTCTAATAACACTTAACATGTTGCTAATTAATATTATCTGAGTTAATCGTTGCACAATACTAACAGTCAAGTATATAGTCAAGTGAACGTAGCAAACAGAAAATCACAGTGGGACTTGCCTCAGGTTCGCGGTCGTCGGATCTGGTGGTGGGAGAGTGCGTCGGGCGGGGCGGATCTAACCTTGGTCGGAGCTGGACGGCGGCGCTGCAGGGGCGGAGGAGTGTCTAGTTGAGGGCAGTGGTGGTAAGGGCCGACGGAGGGTGGATATGGTGGTTTGGTCGGAGTTCGGACTTAGTCGGAATGACAGAGCTTAGGTGCGGTTCGAAGGCTGGCTCAGGGCGACGAAGGCCTGAGGTGGTGAAGATGGTGAGGGAGGCGGTGATGAGGATGAGGGAGAGCGACGTCGGGCTTGGTGGAGGTGAAGAAGGGGGGTTGGGGTCAGCTGGGCTGCGGGTCGAGCTCAAGGGAAGGGCGTCGGGCGGATTTGTGGCTCGAGCGGCGGAGTAGGGGGTCTAGGCGGCGTTGGGAGAGGAGCTCGGTCGGAGGTGAAGGGGCGGTGAGCTCGGTGGTCGGACGACGGTCGAGAGGAGAAGGAGGCAGTAAGATGAGTTTCTTGAGGCTGAAGAGTGTATAAGAAGAGAGAGAGGAAATTGTGGGAGAGATGAAGAGAAAGAGGGGATGATGGTGACAGTTGAGGAGCATGAGAGAGAGAGGAGTTATGGTGGCCAGTTCGTGAAGAAGAGAAGGAGAGAGAGAATGTAACACAATTATAAATATATAGGAAAATTTAGGGTTTTGAAAAATAATAAAAAATAATAATAATTACAAAATAAATTAAATAATTATTGAATAATTATCTATACATTAAAACGTACCAGTTGTATTAATACTACATATAATACGTAAAAGTAGAAATAATACAAGAAATTACACAATTAAACAATAATAATTAATCTTATATTTAAAATTAAATAATTATGGAAAAGTTATCTATACAATAAAACGTACCAGTTGTATTAATACGACAGCTGATACGCAATAATAGAAATAATACTACTAATTGTACAAAATAGTACATAATAATAATACAACGTATTATAAAAAATAATACGTAATAGTAAAAATAATACAACATGTTATTCAAATTGATACGTAATGGTATTGATAATACAACGGATGAATTCTAGAAATTTTTACTACACTAAAGTAATTTATAAATATTAAAATCATTTAAGTAAAAATAAAATTTAGATTTTTAAATCATAGAAATTTCTAGAAAATCGAGAAAATACAAATACACTTTTTTAAAAATAATAATTAAATATTTAAAATACCAAAAAAATATTTTAACTAGTATTAAAATTTACGTTCGTTACATTCTACCTCCCTTGAAACAAATTCCGTCCTCGGAATTAAACCCAATGACAGAGATAAGGAA